>JAJJWW010004002.1:0-93345 GCA_023531295.1 Papaver armeniacum | reverse complement strand
CCTTAATTAGTTGAATACAAGTTGTCCTAGTGCAAGAAAGCTAATAGTAAATTATAAGTTCTTAAGAAAATTGTTTGTTCTTTATTTGATATAAAATAAATGAATTTGTTTATTGTATTTTATATATTTTGTTGTTGTAAGATTTAGACATCTAGTAAGAAATCTTTCGTTCATTAAGACATGTTCAACCATAGTTTCTCATATAATATTATTTCGACAAAATTACTAGTTTTTCTTTTTTTTTTTTGTAATAAAAATAAATAATTATTCTATACTGTTGTGAACCCCAACTAATAATATTGATAATATCGGGAAAAAAACCCTTAAAAGTAATGGAAAGAGACTCATCTTTCAACTAAAGAAGGTAATGTGTAATCTATAGCCTATTACGAACCATAGAGTAAAGTTTGAACTTCTTTCAAAACCAAATTTACAAGGTAAATCTTAAAAGTGAGATTTAAAATCTACAAATATATTTTTTTAGAGATGGTATAACATGGTGCAGAAATATGAAAAATATTCTGAATAATTTGAAGGAAGAATATTAAAAACCTAAAAGATTTGAATTTGATTACAGTCACTTTCTCGCTCTGCGAAATCTCCTCCATTAATTTTCTCATAACTTCAATCCGAAATCTTAATCTTACTTTCGTATATTCCTAATTCGTATACACAATCCCATTTTTCTGCATTTTTGAAATAAATACTTTGGATTTCTTCGTATTTCAACGAAGATCTCCATGTTTTTAATTTTCAAAACTTCCATCTTTTTTAGCCTTTGGCAATTCTAAGTTCTTTCTGGTTTTATTCTAAAATCATGTCCCAATCTTCTCAATCCAACATACAACAGGTCAATCCAAACATGGATATGATTCAACAATTTGCAAACCTACTCAGTCAAGAAACTCCATCAAAGAAAATTTCCATTGATACTCCTTTACCAAACCTATCAAAGGATTATCAAAAATGTTTGGTACTCTTGATTCTATCTCCTAGAACATTTCAAATTACAAATGTAAGAGAATTACTACAAAAACTCTGGAGATATTTCAACCAAAAGTTCTATGTATCTGAATTTACTTCAGAAACTTTTCTCATTAAATTTGAGTCTCGCTCAAATTCAGAATTTATCATGGAATCATCTCCATGGGTTAAAAGGGATGATTTACTGGCTCTTGAAAGGTGTGTTCCTAACAAACTGCCACATGAATACCTTTTTAACAAAGTAGAATTCTGGGCACAACTCCATGGATTACCAGTAAATTATCTTGACAGAAAGTTCATACAACGATTAATTTCGTATGCGGGAAGTCAGAAAATAATAACAGTGCAAGAATCCAGGAACTGGGGAAATTTGCGAGAATCCGTCTACCAGTTTATATTAAGCAGCCACTCAGAGACTCCATCACTTTCCCAATATCTAATGGTCAAGAAATAACGGCTGAAATCAGATACGAAATACTTCCTAGATTTTGCACATTCTGTGGTCTCATAGGTCATCTAATGAAGATGTGTCCCAAAGTTCATCAACTAAAAGATAAAGTTCACCAAGAATTTCCATTAGAACTTCATCAACAGGCCTATGATCTTATTCTTCCAAAATATAACCGTACAATTAATGCTTTTGTGAAGAGCTATTTCAATGAAATGGAAGATTCCAAAGACATGTAATACCAAGATGATGGTGAAGATCTTGTCAATATTCGAACAACAAATTCAATGGAGATCATAGGGATGATGAATCATCAGTTCAGATCAGTGTTGACTATGAATATTCAATCCAATTCATCTGCTGACTCACGTAACTGTCAAGAAGATAACTTATTCAGGCAGTTACCCATATTTGATTTTCGTCGTGATAATATTAATCTGACGGTTAATAACTCCCTCAACATCCACCCGCATGCAACCAATTAAGAAGAAAACCTTTTTTCTTCATTAACTGATCAAAATATGAAGTGTGGAAGTTCAACAACTGCTCAACCTCCATCTCTGCAACAATTGAACACTGAATTATCTAAGGGAAAATCTATTGCATACAACCAAGAGGATACATCAACAAACTTCCAATATAGTAGCTTCAAGTCTTTGCAAGTGTCTGAATCTTTCAAGTTTGTAACCAATAAACAAAAATCTACTTCAACTGAGGTTTCAAATAAGTCCATCAATGAGAACCTTCATCAACTTCTATCCGGGTCCAACAACAGAACACAGAATAGTGACAATGGACGGATTTTACGGAATCCCAGACAACCAAACAAGACTACCAAACAACGTGTTTGGAAATCGATGGCTAGGAGTTCTAGCAATGTCGTTATTCCGAGGTCAATTACCAACAACAATCCGAGAGGTGCTAAACGAATATTGGATGGAGCATGCTTACATACTGGAACCACACAATCAAAGATGGCTACAGGAATCATCGACAATTCAAATGATCAATGGGAGGTGGCGGCTAACCCTAATAGGCCGCACGGTCCATGTTAGTCTTTGCCTGGAATTGTTGGGGGTTAGGAAATGAACCAACAATTCAAATATTAAAATCTTTCCTGAGAAGTTCTAAACCTAACATTGTTTTTCTCTCGGAGATAAAGTTATCTGAAGCTTCTTCTAATTCTTTTCTTCATTGTATTGTTCCAGTGGTAGGTCGTAGTGGTGGACTTTGGTTAATGTGGCAAGATGATATTGAGGCAGAAGTTATTTCTTCATCTAAGTCACCTTCAAATCAAACAATTGGGTCCTTCTTCTTCATGGAATTTATTTTGTGTGTATGGTCCTCCAAACAGATCAGATAAAGCTCAATTCTGGCAGAGCTTATCAGTTTATTCACAACATGTTTCGGGCCCAAAGTGATTTATAGGAGACTTTAATGCTCTCTCTTCTATTAGAGAAAAATTTGGAGGTGATCAGTCTTTAAACTCAACAATATCTCAGTTTAATAGCTTCATTCATGAAAATCATCTATTGGATTTGGGTTTTTCGTGTCCTGCTTATACTTGGAGCAACGACAAACAATTTCAAAGCTTGATAAGACAAAGACTAGATAGAGTCATTGCGACTCCAGATTGGTGCCTTATGTTTGAAAAATCAGGAGTTCTTCATATGCCGAGAATATCAAGTGATCATTCACCTATTCTTCTCAATACATGCAGAAATTTAGAGAGAAACCCACCCTCTTATAGATTTGAAGCATATTGGTGTACACATCCCGATTTTCTTAAAGTGATATTGGAAAGTTGGAATATCAGCATTCCTGTAGATCTGATTACCAAGCTTGATTCTCTGGGTAAATTTCTCAAAGGCTGGAGTAAACATAAGATAGGTTGTATTAAAGACAAAATTAGGAAGCTAAAGAAAAGATTACTTCATCTTCAAGCTTTAACTCCTAGCCCTAATATTATTCGTCAAGAGAAAAATATTTCAGCTCAGTTGAATGATTACATCATTATGGAGGCTACTTATTGGGAACAACGAATAAAGCAAATTTGGTTAAAAACTGGGGATAAAAATACTAAACAATTTCATCTTTCAGTTCAACAAAGAAGAAAAAAGAATCAGATAACTTGTATTCAATCAAGTGCACATCAATGGATTTCTAATCCGAAGGAGATTGCTGAGGAATTAGTTTCATTCTTCGAAAATTTGTTCCAAGAGGATGCAAATATTCAACCTCCTTTAAATTTACAAGATTCTTCTTATTCTATATCTTCAGAAGAAAACTTTTCTGTGTCTGCTATACCTTCTGGTGAAGAAATATGGAAAGTTGTTAAGAATATGAATTCTTTAGGCTCCCCAGGACCTGATGGATATCATGTTCTCTTCTATAAAAAAAATGCTGGACAATTGTGGGAGAAGATACTATTCAGTTCATTCAACAAATCTTCAACACGGGAGAAATACCAAGTAAGTTAAATCATACTCATATAAGTCTTATTCCAAAGGTCAAAAATCCTGCTACAACCATGGAATACAGTCCCATTGCATTATGCAATGTATTATATAAGTTTGTGGCTAAAACTTTAGCTATCAGACTTAGCCTGTTTTTGAGTGATTTTATTTCTTGGTCTCAAAATGCCTTCGTTAAGAATAGACAGATAACGGACAATGTTGTCATTGCAAAAGAATTATTTCATTCTATGAATAAGTCTAAATTTAAACAAGGATTTTTTGCTCTTAAATTGGATATGTCGAAGGCATATGATCGTGTATCTTGGTCTTTCTTGAGCTTCATGCTTCACCAATTGGGAATTCATGATCATTCCCACAATTTAATTATGATCTGTGTTACTTCTTCTTCTTTTTCAATTCTCTTAAATGGTGCTCCTTATGAAAACTTTAAGAGTACTGGAATGGGATTGCGCCAAGGATGTCCATTATCTCCTTCATTGTTCATCATTTTCTCTCAAGGTCTGTCTCTCCTCATGGATAAATCTGAATCAACTAGTTTGTACAGTGGTTATAGAATCAATATTCATGCTCCAGTTATTAGTCATCTGATGTTCGCTGATGATTTATTTTTCTTCAGAAATAACTCTGAATCTAACGTGAATAATCTCAAGTGCATCTTGGATACTTATTCATCTTTCTCTGGTCAAATAATAAATTACACCAAATCTTCTATTCATTTCAGTAAGAGTACTTCTACTTTTAACAGATGGATGTATATTCAGAAGTTGGGTGTCAGAGAAATGGATAAAGATGAAAAGTACGTAGGAACATATCCTCTTAAATCAGATTATAGTATTGAAACTTTTGAACCACTGAACTCCAAATTTAATTCCAAATTGGCAGGATGGAGGAATTTTTTTGTTAATCCGGTTGGAAGAACTTTCCTTTCAAAAAGTGTACTTTCGATAATCCCTAACTATATTATGGGTACTTGTATTCTTCCTAAAGGAGTCACCAAAGAATTATCTCGTACTCAAAGAGCTTTCTGGTGGGGTCATGATATTAACTCAAGAAAAGCACATTTCATCAAATGGGAGAAAGTTGAAAGAGCTAAAGAGAATGGTGGTTTAGGTATTCGGAACATGGAGTTTGTGAATATTTCTCTGGTTTCAAAACTAGTGTGGATATTTTTGACTAATTCGAATGCTTCTTGGGTTCAATTATAAACTGCTAAATACCTACATAATACTTCTTTTTGGGATTGTTTGCCTAAGCCTGGAGTAGCTAATACATGGAAGGACATGCTCTCTGTCAGAGACCTATTCGTCAATAATTGTTGTTGGTTTATAGGTACAGGAAATTATATCCACATATGGGATGATCCATGGATTCCAGGAATTCCAGGGTTTAAGCCTTCAAAACTATCACAATCCACTGTTCAAGTTACAATGGTTTCAGATCTTTTTATTCAATCAGAAAGGTCATGGAATATATAACTGCTTTATCAAATCTTCTCACAGGAACAAGTTGAGGCTATTTTGGATATCTATATTCCTTTAGATGTAGAGGTAGAAGACAAGCTAATTTGGATGAGAACTCCTTCAGATATCTTTTCTTTAAAATCCATCTACAAGCTTCTGGCGGACAATATGGCTACAAGTTCTTTAAATACAGAGTTTCCTTGGAAATTGTTTTGGAAGAAAATAAAGATACAGCCTAAAATAGAGATTTTTGTGTGGAAAATTCTTCATGAAGGTTTGGCAGTGTATCATAATCTGAGCAAATTCAATAATCAGATTCGAAGTTCTTACCCAATCTGCAATAATGAGGAAGAGACTATTTTCCACCTTTTCTTCAGATGTCAGTTCTCATTGGCAATAATACAGGAAAGTCATATATTTATAGTAATACCAGATGGTATGAGTTCAAGGCAAATCATCCAACACTGGTTAACTTATCCTGATCAGGGAATCATGTTAAATCTGGGTTCCTGAATATTGTGGAATATATGGAAGGCAAGAAATGATTTAGTCTTTAACAATTCTCAAGTCTCGGTTTCTCAGTGCATTCAATCAGCGTTGAAGGACTTCAAGATGTTTGATCTTCACAATGCATTAAACTTCTGCTCAAATGTCGTAGTCAATCAAAACAACACAACAAGATGGGAATTTCCTCCTAACTGTGTTATTAAAATCAATGTTGATGTTGCCTTCAACAATGGTAATGCAGCAGTAGCAGCGGTGGCTTGAGATTCATTTGGAAACCATCTTGGAAGTGGTGCGTTTTGCTTCAATATTGTATCTTCTACTGTTGCAGAGGCAAAAGCATATGGACTAGGTCTTCAAATAGCAAAAAGACTACAAGTCTCAAGAATAATTGTGGAAGGGGATGCATCAGACATTCCTAAAGCTATAAAAGGGGATACAAACGAGATACCATGGAGTGTTCGTTCAATAGTTCTCTCTATTCGGGATCGCGTCAAGGAACTTAGTGAAGTTACTTTTACATCTGTTCCTAGAGACGTAAATTCTATTGCACATGATCTAGCTCAATGTGCAATCTCTAATAATGTAAACAGATGGCGGATTCATGATGAACCGCCTAATTGTATTATGCAACGCCTCATCTTGAATGATGATTAATTCAATGAAATTATGTTTCCTTAAAAAAAAGATTTGAATTTATAAGGAACGCGCGATTGGAGGATACTTAAACTAATTGGGGGATAGAGGAAAAGGACAAAAACTGGATTTAAATATCAAATCAGGGCCACCCCTTATCTAAGTATTTTACCTAATACCTAATCTACCCTTCACTAATCATGTTTAGTGCTAAATTATAATTAGTAAATTCATAAGATTATTTGATAAATGATTAGTGTGTATTTTTATTTGTATTTGGGTGAGTGAGGTGAGAGTAGAAGGAGGGAAAAAAATTGAAAGGGAACTTTTTTTGGTAAAAATGGAGGATGATTGTACAAGCACTCCCAATACTCAGGTAAAGGTGCCAATGTGTTGAAAATTTGATTTTTTTTCTTTGAATCCACCAATGTTGCAGTACAAAATAGCTCTCGCCTTAGAGCATGGACGTAGTATGAATACAATGCCGGCAGCAGCATTCCCGGCATTGTATTCATACTACGTCCATGCCGGCCAACAATATCCCCCATTTTGAAAGGCAAACCGGCATTGTATTCAACCGAAAAAACCATGCCGACATTTGTTGGAAATGTAACTCAAATTTTTTTGCCACTATACGGGGAAGTCCAGGGGGCGTAGCCCTCCTGGCTGTGTTCGAAATTCAAAACCTATTCCGTTTTGAAATTTTTTCTGGTTTTGATCAGTCCACTGCCGGCATTGATAGGATGTTCTCGAGCATGCCGGTACTGCTAACGGCATTGTATGTTGCTTAAATTTCTTTGCCGGCACATGATGAAAAGTATCCAGAAAATGAAATTTGTTTTCACTTGACTATCGACATCGATAGATTTCTATCGAGCATGTCGGTATTTAGTTACGTCATTGAATGTTAGTTATCGAGCATGCCGGCACCATTTTCCGGCATGGTCTTCATCACTTCCGGCGATGTAAAAAAAAAACAACAACATGGTCTTCATCACTTCCGGCATGGTCTTCATCACTACCGGCATGTTTTTCATCACTTCCGGCTTGGTCTTCATCACTACCGGCATGGTCACTACCGGGATGGTCTTCATCTCTTCCGGCATGGTCTTCATCACTTCCGAATGTAAAAAAAAAAAATCGTTTTCAAAGTGGAGAATATTTAGGTTTCAAAGACCTAACCCTAACGAGAATGCCGCCAGTGAAGATGGAAATGGGGGATATGATTTTGTTTTTTGATTTTAAGTTTTCATATTTTTATTTTGAGGGAAGGGTACTTTAGTATTTCCCCCCCCCAAAAAACACCCCTTAACAGACACTATTGGTTGGGGGAAGTAATTTATATCCCCTAATTAGTTCAAGTATCCCCAATCGCGCGTTCTTAATAAGTTTATCTTTATTCTCTTTCATTTTCTTAAATAACCGTTTTTTTTTTTTTTTTTTTTTGACAAAAGTAGAGTTAATCAGATAGTAATTAGTTTTTTTATAATTACACATTACATATTGCATTATTATTATTATTTTTATATACCAAAAGTTTATGGTTTTCAACCATTTTAGATCTTTAAGTTTTCAGACGATGGTATTTCCCTGAAGTATGACGGCCTGGTTGCGTTTGTTAGAGCACTGTTCAGCTGAACCCACCAAGCGTTGGAATGTTAAGGTTGCCAAAAATTAGTTTCAAAACTCGAGTTGCATGAGTAGATTATTTAAGTCAACTTTTTTAGGTTAAACTAGGAACATAAAAATGTTGAGACTTGCTCTATCTACTCATATAAACTTGAAAACGTACCGAAGACAATAAAGAAATCATCCTTGAGTTCGAGGTTAGTAACTACAATCTGGACTCCTTTCATTTCTTATTTTGTTTTGTCAAGTCTTTATTTATTGAAAACATAACATGCGAAGTTAAGTTTGTTACAATGAATTCATAATTAGTATTGGTGACTTGGTCATTATACTATGATCAAAGTATCAAAAGGAATAATATACACTAGTTATTTCGACAACTTAAGTATATGGAGTTATAAAGTATAGTTTATCTATCTACTTCATGTTTTCGACATTGTAATAATCGGTAACTTGTTATTATTTGCTATGTTGAACTTCTGGGTGGACCCTTACTTTAAGTTTTATGTTAAAACGCAATTTCAAAAACGTATACTGAAGTAGTAGACTTGCACAACTTGTTTTAGTGTCGAAAAAGGATTCGGGACCTATCCCAAAAGTAAGATCGATCCCTTGTTGCAAGGACTGCTCCTGACTATATATGACTTATTAACATTTTCGACTGGTCTGTTATTTTCACGGGTTATCGCAAACATCGAAAATGTTCATAAGTATCGACATAATATTTGCTGAACTCTAATTTCTTATTGTTCAAGTATATTCTTTGATACTTAAGGGAAGATCCTAGAATATCGATTTTTCAATATCAAATATGATATCGAAATTATATGCTGACAAATCCCAGAGGTTTTCATATCTCTAGTTGCTATATTAGTCAAGTACATTAATTTCCCCCAGACAGTTTTCCTTGTTAAAATGATCATGTGTCTTATGCCCTTAGTTTGCTTTCTGCATCATAATAGGTATATTATAATTAAAGTAATTGCACTTGTACGCCAATCATATCCTGGTAAAGATCTCATAGTTGGTTCGAATAGAAATTTGACTATTACCAAAACCGCCTTGAGATAACATTGAGGTCGTTACTGTTGCGGTGAGATTATACAAGGTGAGTCTGCATAGGTTTATATCGAAAAGATTGTGGTGTACCCTTGTCATTTCAGTATTTGCAAGGCATTTCTTTTCCGCTTTGAAAACGATTCTTCCTGGCATTAGTGGTCTTTTCTTTTGGTTACTTGGTGGTTTAGTACATCAACGTCAATGTTTGGTCACCAAAATCTAGTTTTATCCACTATATAGTTAGGAAAATTACTCATTTTGTAATAAAACATATATTTTCGGAAAATAAAATATATCAAATCGTCAGATTATGTGTTAAACCATTGGTATGTCAACTTGTAGTTAGGTTTTCCATTTTCAAACTTGTAACTGTCAAGATTATGTAAATCTCAACTTCAAATTAAAATGGTTTTTGTTTGGTGTCATAGGTTAGATTCCACGGTCGTTTAGTGATGCTGAAGTTTGAAGACTTGAATATTGAAGAGTGGATGATAGATACACGAAGAACTTCAAAAACGCAACGGAAGCAACATTGTAGAACTAAGTTCGAAAAACCAAAGCTATCAAGCAAAATTCTATTTTGAGAAGAACTAATCGCTAGAGGATACCAATGATGGTAAATTATTTTATTCATATATAATTGAGGCGATTTGAGGTTAGAATTTAATGTTTTTGTCATTGATCTATGATTCGGTCAAAATGATGAAAGTGACGAAATACAATATTTGATTATCCATTGCTAGAGCATTGCTCGGTTGAACCTTCCGAGCGTTGGTATGTCAAGGTTGGTTGTCTTATTTTAGTTCCAAAACTCAAGGTCGCTTGATTAGATTACTAGAGTCAACTAGGAAGACTAGAAATGTTGAGATATTTGTTTCCAATTTTATCCACGGTACTTTCAGTTTAAATTAAAAATATAACATGTGAAGTTATACATATGAAACTCCAGTATTAGAAACTTGATCATTTATTTTGATCAAAGTGTCAAGGAAGAATATACAAATTGTATCATAATTTTGCTATATTGAATTACAAAGTATAATGTTTATCTTTTGAACTTCGTATTGCGACATAGCTAGACACTATCATTGTAACTTGTTACCAGATTGTGTACTGAACTTAGGATTGATTTCATACCTAGAAAACTATGTTTAACTACATGGGTTTAAGGAAGTAGACTTGCGAAACTTGTTTTGAAGTTGAAAGGAATCAATGGGATTATTGGTCTGATTCCTATCGGGATCTATAGCAAGAACGATCCCTATTGGGGATCTTTAGCAGGACCGGTCCCCATAGAAAATTGATATTTCCATCTTCACGTATTCTCTATGGTTTGTGTGATTTTCGGAATATGAGTTTGCTATTTAGGAAAGTTCAATATGTCGACATAGTGAGTAATTTGAACATGTGTAAAATCCTATTATTTTATTGTTCAAAGATATTCCTCGATACTCAAGCTGAGATCCCAAACCGAAATGTTTGAGAATCTTCTTTTGAGATTTTCGAATTTATATGTTTTATTTTTCCAGCAAGTAAAAAATATCTCTGAAAGATATATTAGTAAAGTATACATGTATGCTAGCGATTATTGAGTTTTCATCCATGAGGGATTTCAGTATAAAAGTTGGTATTAGTTGGAATTAGACAAAACCGAATATTGGTGCTTATTGCATATCTTGATAATATTTTCGGTTTTGGAAATTCCTTAGTGTCCAATTTACTTTGGTCTATAAATAGTGAAGTTTGTTCTTCTTACAAAATTAACCCGACACAGGCACTTCATTTTGTAGTCACTTCAGTAGCCAACTAATAGTATTATACTTGTAATACTATCTTGGAGAGGAGAGTAACCTAATTAAGCGAAATATCTTACGTCCGCTAGTTTAAAGGCTTCTCCATGGGATTAAGAAGCGTTTAGATAGTACCGTTGGTGGGAAACTATAATTTACATCGTTATTTTAGCTTTCGATTATTGATTTGACCGATTAATGGTGGTCAGATATTGATTACACCTAGTTTGATTTCCTGAGAGCCTTCTCTTCTGACATAAGGTCACTCAAATTAGATCAAGATTTAACGGTGGTATAGATATGTTTTTATGTTTGATGATAAACTTGTGATCGTATATTGTCAACATACTCTGTTCTGTGTGTGATCGATCATAAGTGGAATCAAGTTTATTTATGCAGGTACATTGAAGACATTGAACACAAGAAGACTTCTTATTGGTTTCCTATATTTGTGATTTACTTCGTGCACATACTTGATCAGTTGGGATCCGACTTAGCGTTGTTTATCTTTTGATAGACATCTTATTACCAGTCGTATTAGATCGACAAGCTATCATTTGGTGGTATTCTCCAGTACCCGAATCTAATAGTTTGTACACCTAAATCTGGTTATCTTGATAATTTAGATCGTGGTATATCTAACGAAACAAAGGAGTTTATTAGATTAAACGAAAGAGCCTTTGTTTGACTCAACATAAAATCTTTGATTTACTTCTTGAGATTGAGAAAGCAGTTACCGAATACAGTTGAATCATTTATTGTTTCGGAATACGATCCAAAGGAGTTGAGTACAAGAAGTCTTCGCGACTGGTGAGACAACTTAAGATAGTAGACTCTATCTTAAGATTCACGTGAGTTAGTCAGATTGGTTGTAGACGCAGGGATACTGAGGAAACTAGGTAATTAGGGGTAGTTTACTTGGTCTCAACTATACGAAGTTGGTAGTGGTCTTTGTATAACGTCTTAATTATGAGAGTACTCAAATCTGGACTAGGTCCCATGGTTTTTTTGCATTTGCGGTTTCCTCGTAAGCAAAATCTTGTGCTATGCTTTTACTTTACTTTCTGCATTATAATCATTACTTTAATTATAATAAATTAGTTGCACTTGTACGTTAATCCAAATACTTGGGTTTGATCCCTATAGTTAGGTTCAATTCCAGACTTACACTATATACCAAGTGTATACCTTGTGGTTGTTATCTTCTTCACAATCTATGTCTGTATTAGATCAAGCAAGGTACCTGTTATACAAGTTGAAATTGAAAAGATTGTGGTGTACTTGATACCCTTATCATTTCACCCAAACTAATTTTTGTTTCAAAACGCTTTTACGATGGTTTCGAAACCCTCATTAGGTAATTGATTTTCAATTACGTGATTAACTATACAAAGAACTCTTTTGTTTATGTTAGGTAATAAATTTGTTGTGAAACCAATATCATTATGGTTTCTAAACCCTTTTCAAAAACCGTAACCTAAAACTTATCTTTGGTTAGTCCATTTGGCTTCCATGTTTATCCAAATTTAAACTCTAGTTATATATGATTTGCATTAGTTAAACTCATATTTACTTATTTCCTAGATCTTATATTGAGAGAGGCATATCTTAGAGACCAAGTACTAGTCTCTATTAAAAAGGGCCGAAAACTGATACTTTCACCTTATGCTTCTTAGTTTCTTAGAACTAAAGAAAGTTAGTATCCTTTTTGTAAGTAAAAAAATATTCATAAGCGATCGGGAAGTTTCAATTGGGAGAATTAGATTCTTGAAATCTTGAAGCTTTATATTTGGACGAAAACAGAACGTTTGGAGGGCTGTGTAGTTTGAGGTCTTCGCGAAGGACCAGGGAACAACGTCTAGGCACAGACAAACTAGCTATTTAAGGGCATGGGCTGGAAATATGTTATAGACGGGTGGATATCACTAGTCGTGGTAATTGGATTAGGATCCGAAATTCCAAAAATTTTACCGCTGGTTGGAAAGCTTTCCTCATCAAGAAAATTTTGTATTCTTGCTTTTGGTTTTCACATAACATTTTATTTTCTTTATCATCATAAAAGTAAAGTTGATTCCTGGTATATTACTAACATTTACCCGTTAGAATACCAAAAAGTTGGGTACCTAGTGATACTAGTATTTGCATTATGTCACGATAACCATTCTTTGCGATTAAAATTACGTATTTTTGCGGTATGTATTTTTGCTGTTTGATGGAAAATTACTGTCGAACGACATCAACTGTGCCTTTAACAGACCTTACACTGCTGGATAACTTCAGTAGCTAAGTGTGGAGCACTATGTCTCCCGAAAATAGGTAATGATAAAGTCTTATAGCAAAATACTTGCATTTTCTATGCTCAATGCTTCTCATGAGTAAATCATCCAAAAGCGAGTCTGATATCTAAGTGTACAAATGGGTTCCAAATTGTAAAATCTATTGATATTGAAAATTCGAAGCAATGGCGCATAATGCTTAGCTCACAAAAACAACGGTCACGAAGGGACAATTACAAATTATCTTCTACACGACTGTTTTCCAATTTGGAAGCCCTTAGAAATGGTCATCCCCTTTTGGAATGACTTAGACTTTGCCGTATAACATTCTCCAATAGATTTTTTTCGGAAATGCTATTGTAAGCTCCATTCACAACACTACTTACCACTCAAATCCATGTGTCCCAAGAATATTGGTCAGGATTATTCAATTGTGACCCACCTGCTCACAAAAAGGGTTTGCGCTTTCCAAATTTAGGGTCTAGATGTGGGTGAGTGCTAAATAGTGTTGTGATTAGAGAGTGGAATAGCATATCCGGAATTGTATTCCTTTCCTTTACATTGTCCATCTCCTAAACCAATAGATTTCATCGTGTATAAGATTTTGTAGACTAGTCACACAATCTAGCGAAGACAAATAGCTAGACTGGCTATAGGTAAATCCACTCCACATGACCACTTGGCCTGTCATTTTCAAATCCAACGTATAAAAGGATGAAAGTTGAAGCATGACCCTCGTTCTTGGAAAAATTAAGCATATTCCTTGATCTGTAATCTTTTGTAGTCACAATATCGGCATTTCACTACAGTGTTTTAGTCATGCAAGGATGGTGTTTCAATTTTTAAAATCAGATAATCTTGTTTTTTTTGTTTCCTTTTCATAAATCAAATTATCTCCATCGTTATACTCTTCAATGCACAATGTTTTTAATTAAGAAATTTCATTTCACTGATAACCCTATTTGAGCAACATTTTCTATCCAATAAAGTACTAGATATCGCCTTCTTCTAGAACTAGATATTTTTCTTTAATTTTGGTCCCCTCGTAAGTAGCCGGTTTCGGTCATTCCAAGATTTCAGCGAGCAAAAGACGGGATAAGCTTCCAAATTTTCAGTTGCAACTATACAATCAATATACCAAATCTTTGTGTATGTACATATATCCATCCATCCATCCGTATTTATACATTGTACGCGTATACGACGCGGTTAAGGAATTAATAACCGCACCGAGATTCAGTGTAAACGCGACGTACAATATCAAAAACCAATTTCCTTTCATCCTTTTTTCCCACTCGGTTTTTAGTTTTCTTCTCTCACTAAACTTCCCCCCTCTCTATAAAAATCTCCCCACCATTGTTTTAGTCTCATTCGCTCTGATCACTTTCTTTCTCTATCGTTTTCATCTCTCAACTGCAAAACAAACATGAGTTATTACGGTAACCAAAACCCTCCCGTCGGCGTTCCTCCTCCTCAAGGTAAATTATCTTTCCGGTCTAGTGGTTTTGTTTAACTTGGATCTGATTGAATTTTTGATTCTGTGATTTATGATTTTGGTTCTGATTTTTGCTGATTTTGTGATGTTTTTTTAGGCTATCCACCAGAAGGTTATGCTAAAGACGGTGCTTATCCTCCTCCTGGATATCCACCACAAGGTTACCCACAACAAGGTTATCCTCCTCAAGGTTATCCACCACAAGGTTACCCTCCACAACAAGGTTACCCTCAACAAGGATATCCTCCTCAACAACCTCAAAAACAATCCGGTGGTTTCATGGAAGGATGGTGAGCTTTTTTTATATAACTATTTTTCCTCTCTGTCTCTGTGTTTCACTGTCTTTCTCTAGAAATTGTTCATTAACAAGATCGTTTGATTTGAAGCTGGCTTGTTAATTTGTTTTTCGTTTTCGGTAAGATCTGTAAATGTGAATGATGTTATGAGATCGGAACTCTTATTCAGTTTCCGGCGAAGTCGTCGTGAAAAGCGTATCCTAGCTAACGTGCGCTTTATGTGTATGTTAGTTTTCTGATCCGTCAGTAAATTTTTGTCGAGAAACGCGGTTATCGAAAAGATTAGGTCAAACTGTTTTGATTTTTGTAATTTTCAATTGATTTCCGCAGAATCTGCCGGCCAGTAAAGTCTATCTAGGCTATTTCTGGTTTTAACCCTGTTTTTTTGTGTACCGTTATCTTTGATGTTGTGGTGCATGTTGTAACTTTGTAGTCCTACTGAATTCATCCAATTTGTTCGACCAACACTTGTTAGTCATCATTGATTTTGTGATCTATTAACCGTTGATTATTAGCCAACTTCAGAGTTCACCGACTGATTTTAGTGATTAAATTGTTCTCTAGATTTCAATGAAACAATCCTTCTGTAAATTATGGTTTCCCCCCTTCAATTGTGAAATTTGAAGTATCTTTGAAGCATTAATGGTCTTGAAGTATCTTTGAAGCATTAATGGTCTTGTAATTGGAATTAGATGCTAACAAATTCTTTTGTAATTTTTACAGTTTGGCTGCTCTCTGCTGTTGTTGTCTGTTGGATGCTTGCTTTTAAGTCACGATGATGATGAAGACAGAAGGAAGAGGAATACTTAACAGTGTTGAAATTTGATTTGGATGGGAAATACATATACAATGAACCTAATAATTCTTCATTCAGTTTACTCTCTTTCATTATCCCTTGAGTCTTTCATTTTACTGAAAGCTGCTAGAGAATTACTATTTCTTTGTCCCTTTATTATTATTAGATAGAAATTTTAAGATGAACATACTCCTCCCTTTGTGTTGTGGAGGATGGGATTCGGCATTGTGAAAAGTAGGTTTGTGTGTGAAGTTTTATATTTGGTCTTCCATCTTCAATTTGTTTACTTGCTTTAATTGTGGAAATCTTTTGCCCATGACAAGAAAAATCAATAGAGAAACACTTGTATGCTTGCCTGCCTGGCTGTGTGCGACTTCTAACTCGTAGTTAGCGGCGTGTGATTCCAACACCGTAGTAGTTAGAATAGTGGTTGGGTAGGGTTTACTACTGTTTAAATGGATTTATGAGCCTAACTTTAGCAGGTATAGTGGTTGGAGTGGAGTTTAACCAGGCATATGTGCTAATCCCTTTAACCAGGCATCTGTGCTAAGTATATCTTACTAAAGAAGACGACAATCAAACAAAATGGTTGGCGTGTGTGGCTGAAACCATTCCCTCTCCGATCAAATCGGATTCTTAAATCATACATGTATTTATGCTTTACCGGAGTTCCTTCTCTTCTTCTTGTTGGAATTTTCGGATCAGTCATTATACTGTACTAGAAAAGAAACAGACATTATCGGAACAGAATGATAATATTACTACTGTTAAAAAAGGAAAAGCAAAATGCTGAACTATAAACTCAATGTTATTCAAGCAGCAATATATGATAGGTACATATATAGCTATTGTCATGCTTACAATTTTATAACAAAAAAATTCACGAAGAAAAGTAACTAAATATAATTCTATTGCGATGTTCCACATCAGAGCATACAAAAGGCACTTCAATCTAAATTAATTAATTGTGTACGCTGTGAATGAGATATCCGCCACTTTCACCATGACTTGAGATTACGTATTAATTATGAATCGGGATCATCTGCAGGTCACGTACCTGATCCACCATCCCACTTTCACCTGGTGGTACACGTGATGGTAACAAACTCCTCGAGCTGGTGGTGAACTGACGGTGGTGTTATTAAGATTGGACTGGTGTCTGTTGTGTGCGAGTAGGAGCTTCTGTTTGGAAGTACTGGTGGTAGTGTCCCCGTGTCCAGGTGAGAGAATTTGTTGGCACTATGCAACGTAATGGTGGTGAAGATTCAAGCTGCTAGACTCGTACAGATTCAGGTGGGTGATGTGTGTTACTGTAAAGAGAAGCTGGTGCCGGAAAGAATGATTAAACTGTAGAATTGGTAATGATTAACAATAAGGGCTAAGAACCGTAATTGTTAAACTCGACATGTTTCAAGCAACAAAAATGTCAAATCCACCCACTGCAATGAAATGAAAGTCATGAATGGGGAACTATCAGTTCTTGCAATATAACTGCCCAAAGAACCAACATAAAAGCCGAAGGCGTCAAACATCTAATGTGGCAAATGGTGATCATTTCGTCATTTACACAATGTTTCCTGGGCATAAAAATCAAGTTTAAATAATCAACATAATAAAAACCAAGTTATCTTGCTATTTCCTCAGTGTAAAAATGTAAACTAAAATGATTTATCTGAAGTAAAAGAAGTTAGATGGAACCAAAATGGTGGCAAGTTTCACAGTATCATCCTAATGGATCATCCCTAACGCAGTTTAGGATTCGTCACTTATGTAACCATGACAATGAAGACTTCTTTCGAACCAATGACTAACATGGTTCATATAACCCAGTGGATATCAGTTTTTGTAGCTGTATTATTTTTTGATGCTCGTCTAATCTGAATATAATAACCTAGCGAAAACGCATGCGAGACACACCAGCAAAACACACTCAGAGTTTCAATTATCTAAATACGAAGTCCTTCTAAACATACCTCATCCAACTTGGCGAGAGTTTAAAGGGATCAAATTGTATTTTTACAACTTTAGTGATGTGCAATCCCTCTGTGTGTATTCCTTATGCAACACACAGAACTTCTTACATAACAATTATGTAATGGTTATGCATATAATATGTCCGCCCATACTAAGGTGCCATGACGTATTCAAGCTTCCACGAATGCAAAATACTCTGTTAAAGAACATTTCTCACTTAACTTGGCTATGATTTCTAAAAATTGATAATGTTCCACAATTTCAAAAATAATTACTCTTTGGGGTTTCACATTAAATTAAATATAAAGTAGAAAAGACCTCTAAATATTCACCATTAAAGGGTCACTACGAAGTATCTCTGGATTAAAGTTTTAGCTGGTATAGTGGTATCACTGGTATGTCAAGCAAACATATAAAAATATGAGTGAGATATTACTACCTTCATTACTTAAGGTCGACAACATCCGGATCAGATTTATAAACTTTAACATCATCCAGATGCTTTTCCTCCAACTCCTAGTTGCGACTGCGAGTACTGTCAGAGTGTCAGGATGTCAAATTAACACAATACTCAATTCTCCATTAATTTGTAGACTTTTATCAACTTGCAATGAAGAGTGTCTAGTCAAACTGAATATGCATTAAAGAAAAATTAAGCATTAAAAGTTCCATGAAAAAACAGAAATAAAAAAGCATTTGAAGAGTTTAGAGAATTACTTTGTTAAATAGGACGAAGGTACATAGAAAATATTACCATTGAAGACCATTGAACAGTACAGAGAACATTCAATGGATAATGAATTACCGGTGCTTTCGAGAATCTTCAGAACTATCCAAGACGATCGTCGACAGTGAAATCATAAGTTATTTGAAACAATTGGAACCAACTGCTTTCCATGTTCTCATTGCCGATGTAACCTATGAAAATTCACAAAAAATATTAGTTGAAGGGCTATCAATTCCAGAAGGTACCAACGTTACAAATTTCAGATATATTACTTTAAATTTGTAATTTCAGATATATTACAAATTCAAGATATCCTTCCTTAACTATCCCTTTTTTTTCTTCCAGGCGTACGAATTTTTAGATGTCTGTTTTGTTAACTCTCTGGTTTTCCTGACTTTTTCGAATATCAAGTTGGTTTCTGAAGTCATCTAATTCCTGCAAAAATACATTGGAACCAAATATAAAGACTGATACAAAATCATATGACAACAGATATTTAAAATATAAACATTTTTCTACTGAAGCAATTTCACAAATAACTAAAGTGCAACAGCAAAAACAGATCCCCATAGTAGGGAGAAACCCTAATCCTGTACCGACGATAATTCTAATAACAGGGAGAAGCACTAATCATGTATCGATGATAGTTTCAACTAAAAGCAGAAAAAACCTAAATCTCAATTAATGAATTTTAAATCATATATAACAAACAAAGAATTGAACAATTATACCTCTTATACACAGTTAAAATGGTGTAAATTCAAACCAACCAAAATCACGAAAAACCTATATCCAAAACTAAAACATGACAAAATCCTTAAAACAAAGAAGAAGAAAAAAAGGAAGAATTGAGATTTGGCAGTACCATTTCAAATGGAAAAATCTCTGCTAACCTGAATACTGTTAATTTCTAAGAAAGAAACTATGAAGGAGGGAAAACCGGAAAGAAGTGGTGGGATTAGTTTTGATCAAAGGTTTGTTATTTGAACGGGATAGAAGTGGAGATTAGTTTCGTCTTTGTAAAGTGGGAATGGGGAAGTGGATCGAGTAAGTGGTGGTTAATTTTTTTCTTTTCTCCAAGCAAAGCGGCATTAGTTGGAAAGTGTATACGAGGAGAATGAATGAGAAAGCTCCATTTTCTAATACTCTCACCACAATTGTCCACATCATCATTTTGTGGGGTGGAGAATTCGGTATTGAGTTTGAATGAATGGAAAGTGTATACGAGATTGAGTTTTTCAATTATTGTCCATCATCATTTTTGATTGATTGATTTGATTGATTGATTGATTGATGTTTCTCTTATGGTTCTTGTTACTTTCAACCCCTTTGTAATCTTGATTCACCATTAATGCAAAGGATTTTCTCTTGTTAAAAAAAAAAAAAAAAAAAAAAAAAAGCTAATCCATATTAGGGGTGGGACTTGGGTTGGTTGGTCGGGTTAGAAGGCTTGGCTGAGGCAGACCCGAGGTAGAAATTTTTTGCCCAGATTGCCCATGGAACCCGTGGAACCCGTGGAGGTGCCGCCTTGTCCCGCCTGTTATATTCCTCGGGTTCCTCGGGTTGACCCATGCTAATACTTTACAACATAAAAATTGTGGACATAGAATGGGGTTAGTTAGTAGACTCATATATATATACATATACACAGATATAAACCCTAATGACCTTAATTTAAGTCTTAAATTTATTTTTTATTAATGTGATAATAACAAATTTTAGTAATTATAAGATTTGATTATTGTATTTAACTTAAATTTCCAAATAACTTATGATTATTGGCAATAATATAATTTTTTTTCATATTGAATTAATAATGAGATAGATATGATTTATATTTTCATTATTAGGTTTGAAGATAATGACTAAAATTACTTTTAATAGATAATACTACCAATTATAAAAATAGTTTATATAATTATATTATAGTTCCTCGGGTTGGGTGGGTTGCTCGGGTTAGAAATATTTGTGCCCATGCTTGTCCAAGTTTAACTCGGGTTTATTAAAACTGTACCCGAGCTTGCCCAAACTTTTAAAATACATTGATTGCCCATGCCCGCCCAACGTTCGGGTTGGGCATGGGTTGGGTGGGTTGACCCGACCCAAGTCCCACCCCTAATCCATATTTATTTATAGGTGAGAAAATGTACCGTACAATTGAATCGAGGTTTAACCAGGCATCTCCTTGTTCTAGATACCTGGTCTAATTAGCAATAACAAACTTTTTCCATAGATGATCATTAACCGGCCATGCTACTGCTTTGAACTGAAGTTGCTTTCCCTCCTTGCTCACTTAACAACCTTAACAACAGCTATCTACATGGATTTGCCTTTGTTGTTTCTTCCAGTTATTGCCTCAATATACATACATTCATCGTTAGTTGCATCATAAGAAGAAAACACAATTATATTGTGGATGCGTGCAGTTCTCCCTTGCTCTATGCGTGCTATCTAAGTTCCCTACTGTGAACATTCCCGCAACAACACTACCTCCAGATTACCGACTGTAGGAGTGTTTCCCCTTACTCGACCTCCATCCTCAAAGCCCAAAGTTGAATTGAAGTCCGTCTAGCAAAAGCGAGATTGCATTCATCTGAATCATTTCAAATTAGTATTGAAGCATAATCGCTATAATAACCCCAAAAAGATCTTACTCCACCGCGATACTTTTACAGTTTGGCGCCCCATTCACGCCATTTCATCATCACACCATCTTCCTTTACAGTCAAGAAATTGTTTCATAACCCCGTCTCTTTTTGGATCCGAGATCCAAACTCAACCTGTACCGTATTCCAAACCTAACTAATTTGTGATGGCAGGTAATAATCTTATGAGCAATTCTCTCAATTATATCCAAACAATTGAAATTGTGATTATTGGTTGGTGCTGACTGCTGATTTTGATTTATAAAATCAGGTCAAAAATTAGAGGAGAAGATAGGAAAAAGAGGTAGGGCAGCTGTTGTTGTTCTTGGTGATATTGGTCGTAGTCCTCGAATGCAATATCATGCTCTCTCACTTGCTCGTCAGGTATTTTAATTTCATCTTTTGCCCCTCAATTTTCTGTTAACTGAATAGGATTATAGGATAATCATTTTGTTTTATGGTGGTTCATTTACAATTTACCATACCCTGGGTCGGTATTGGTTTATCTTGTGCAATCCATCGATGCTTCGGGGCACGGTCCTAATTAGGGATTTCTTCCCCTGCTTGCACTGAGGAAGCTGCTGAGCAAGAGTAGAATTCTTCCACTGGGATTGGATTACCTTAGTGAGGCGTTATATTTGGCTATATAAAAACTTAAAAGTGGGGGCATTCTTCCAAGCTAGGGAGGACAGGCATGCAGGTTTTGAAGCATGTGATAAATTACAACCTTTGCAGTCGTTGTATCTTGCTCCAGTGTAGGAAAATCTCTCTTTAAGCCTGAAAACGTCCAAGAATCAGCATGTATCTAAGCGTTTGTCTTCTATGTTCTAGTAAAGCCGCAGCAAAGTTATGTGCATATCAGCATATCTATAAGCAGTTGTATTTTTCCTTACCTGTGGTCTTGGTTATTATGATTTCATTCGTCGTTTCCCTTTTTTCCTTTTTTTCTTGTGTTGCGTGTTGAGTCGAAGTAATGATGATTAAGTAACAAGTATTGATCTTGCAGGCTTCTCTAGAAGTGGACATTGTTGCATATGGAGGTATTCATTTCTTGTTATAGATATTGCATATGGAGTGTACCAGTTACTTATTTCTTAAATTTCATTCTATTTTCATGGTAATAATTATATAACATTTGTTGATCAAAAAATAAGTAAATCATATAAACTCCGTCTTTCATCTACTTTTGCAGTTATGCTTCTTGATATAAACTCTTCTTTAGTTTTCTTGATTAAAAATTTAAAATGTTAAAGTTTTCCTACTTACCGGAGTGACTCATTGAACTGGCCTCTGATTATCTTGTTAGCTGCTTCTAAGAATATGTCATGGTTATGTTTGACTACACTAAGTATGTCGACGTTAAACCCAACATTCAAATTCAAGTCCAGCTTGTTTCTGTGGATTCGTCTCCCAAGTTTGTTTGATTTAAGTATTTATCTGCTTACATGCAGACATGCATAGATTTACTTTGTGTTAATGTTAGCCGGGTTGAGCTTTACAGCTTTACTACTCTATAGATTAAACCAAGTCAGCTTAGTGAAGAATGTGTTTTAGTACCATTCTCTCGTTCCTATTGCGTCAATTTTCTTTTCTTCTCCCTACTTGATAATGCAAAGCTATTGAGATCAGAATGTCTAATCATACTTCAATTGCCACCTTTCACTGGTTATCGGGTGCTTGTTTAATATGGAAACACAAATGGGCAGGTTCTGATCCGCATGCTGCTATTCTTGAGAATCGATCTATTCGTATTCATAAAATGGTACTGATCTAAGCTGCTCACTATTCTTCATATATAGACCTTTTTCTTTTTCATGCATTCATGTGTTTCCTTCGCAGACACAGCTTCAAGTCCCCCATGGTTTGCCAAAGATGCTTTATCCAGTGATTCTTTTGTGCAAGGCATTGACTCAGTTTTTCATGCTTCTATGGTTTCTTTGCTATAAGATTCCCGCACCAGATGTATTCATAGTGCAGGTAGTACTCATATTACGACGATCAAATGTCAGTTAAATGTTTCAAGTTGCATGTTTAATACAAATATTGTCATTAATCTCATGCTTGTTGGGGATTTGTAGAACCCACCTTCTGTTCCGACTTTGGTTGCCGTAAAATGGGCCAGTTGGCTGAGGCATTCTGCAATAATTGTGGATTGGCATAATTTTGGATATACTCTGCTGAGTTTGTCTATGGGAAGAAGTAGCCCATTTGTGAAAGTTTATCGTTGGTAATTACAGACTTCATGCTACTCATTCATACTTAATACTAATTTTCTTTCTTGGTCTTGCATTCACTTTATATGTTTTTGAAACTTTTCAGGATTGAGAAGCACTATGGTAAGATGGCGGATGGCTCTTTATGTGTTACGCAGGCAATGCAACATGAATTGGCTCAGAACTGGGAAATCAAGTATTTTATTAAGCTTAAATGTTCTCTATTTTCTGTCAACTCATGCTAAGAAGTTTCTGCAAGGTTTTTGACAGTGAATATTTTGTTTCTTTGTGATTTTGAAATAACTAGAGCAACTGTGCTATATGACCAGCCACCAGATTTTTTTCATCCTGCTTCACTTGAGGAGAGGCATGAGGTGAACATGTTTTGTTTTCTTCAAATAGATGATGTGCTTTCTCTAGAGAATTAACATATATCATCTGTATTATGTAGTTATTTTGTAGGTTAAGTAAAGATATAAGTCATCCTCATGGTTTTCGTGATTTTGTTACTGCTGGTAATGCTGATAATCACTTATCTTCAAAAATTTATTAATATTCAAGAGATAAATAGCTAATACATTGCTGGAAAATCACACAACAGGGTACAAGGAAATGGGTGGCAATGTCGTAAATGAAAATATCTTTACCTACCAGGTTGACAGCGACATTCGCTTGAAGTCCGGAAGGCCAGTGCTTGTTGTTAGCAGTACGAGCTGGTGAGTTATGTATGATAGGGTGTTAGCTTTTAATTTTTATTAACATGTTGGTGCTAAACTCTGGTCTCAAAATCATGCAGTCGTATAATTATTAAAAAAGGCATTCTCTTTGGTTGTCTTGGTACTGATGCTTCTTTTCAGGACTGCAGATGAAAATTTTGGAATGCTTCTGGAAGCAGCTGTAATGTATGATAGACGGATTTCTGCAATCTTGGATAAGGATGATTCAAAAGAGGACGGGATGGTTTCTGAGGTCTCTCACAGGGAAAAAGATTGCATATACCCAAGGCTGTTATTCATCATTACTGGTAGTGATTCATTCTTTTCTTTTTCTGCCTTGATCTCGTATAAAATCTGTTTGGATGGTTTGATCTTTCAGCTGATCTGTAATTGTTGTGGTTCTTGTGGCATTAAAGGTAAGGGACCTGAAAGAGAAAAATATGAAGAACAAATAAAGAGGTTGCATCTGAAACGTGTTGCTTTTCGCACGATGTGGCTAGCTGCTGAAGATTATCCATTGTTGATCGGTAGGTCTTCTACTTAGCATATTCCTGTTTCTAATTACATTACTCTCAGGAGATATTGCTAATAGTTATCTTTTTTATATCTATAGGATCAGCAGACTTAGGTGTTTGCTTGCATACTTCCTCATCTGGGTTGGATCTTCCAATGAAGGTAATTCTTTGAGTTAGTGCAAGAACCTGAGACATAAACCAAATTAGAAATCCCAAGTAAATAAATAAGTGAATTTCGGAATGGAAATCATTTTCTATGATATGCCTTTTAACTCTCTGGGTTCAGGTCGTGGATATGTTCGGCTGTGGACTTCCAGTATGTGCGGTTTCGTTCTCATGGTAAGCTTGTGTTGTTAATTAGTAGTCCTACAACTACATGAAATGCAGCGATAAATGATCTTCTTGCTAGTTTCAGTGTTTAACTGGGTATTCACTTTCTTTATTGATGGTATTTCTGCTGGTTTAATTATTGATAGCATCGAAGAGCTTGTAAAGGATGGGAAAAATGGTCTTCTATTTTCTTCATCTTCTGAGCTTGCTGACGAACTCATGGTAAGTTTAATAGCTAGTAATCTTTAGTCTTTAATACACAGCAATTTTTGGTTTTTATTCTGACTCCACTGTTTGATATTCATGATTGACCCAATTCAGTGGGGCCAATTAAAGTGGTTATAGTATGCTTTCTGGTGGTAGGCTTTTGTTTTGGTGTTTCCAACCCGAAGTCCCAATTCAAGTGCTACAAACTGTTTCTGGACGCAATGTAATCTGGACTTGAATTCTTTGCGCTCAATTTTAATACACTCCCTAGAATCCCAGATGCCTTACTAATAGTGCCTCATTCTTGACTATTGACAAGTCCCAAGTTACGACTTCAAACCAGTTTTCATTTTATCTGCTAGCCTGACTTGGATCATTTTCCTCTGTGTCATTGCGTTTTCAGACAGTGGAACTTAAGTTTTGCTTCCCCCCCTATATTTTGGAGGAACAATGGTTATCAATTTGCGGTTAATTTTTTTTTTTCCTTTTCTTTTTACTATACAATGTATGTGGCTTTAGAGAACTTGAGCTTCTTGAGCGCTTTTAGAAAACTAAATTTATGCTCATATTTCTGTCGGTTGCTAAATATTTCACTCAGATGCTTCTCAAGGGATTCCCTGATCAATGTGATGCTCTTAAGTCACTGGAGAATGGAGTCTTGGAAAGAGGGTCTTCTGCCAGGTGGGCTAACGAATGGGAAGAGCACGCCAAGCCGCTTATATCTGAGGCAAGTTACTTACTGCCATTTCTCTCCCTCCCTCCCTCCTTTCCTCCCCCTCAATACACACACACAGACACACACAGACATACACACAAGTGTCCCACAGATCAAAAATGAATTTGAAAACAGCTATTGGTCCTTCTGAATGTTCGATGATTGCTGAATCAGAAGAGCCAACCATATGACTGATAAAGGATATAGATTTGAACCCATCAGGTCCCTTGCTTTTTAAACACTGGCCGCTGTTTGCTTTAGTTTGAACCCTATTGTATGGAGCCCCTTATGATGCATTTGAATTGTTTTCCAGGTTGTTACGAAGAGTTGCAAGTGACTATACTGTAATGAAAGGACCTTTCTTGACCTAAAATTTGGATTACATTAACCCCATCAGAACTCAACCTTTGGACTACGGAATTGTAGTTGGAAACTCTCAGGAAGAATCTTTGGCATCGCAATCAGCAATGCGTTGCCTGGTGATATGCACACAACAAACTGTATTCTGAATTGTAAAACCATGTGGATGTCCAGCTATATCATCATGATCCAAGGTTAGAAAAATAGTTAATCTTCTGGTTTATCTGTCAAAATTTTGGATAATTAAATTATACTCCACATAAAGCACTATATACCTAATCCATTTCAGTGAAAAGATTTTGTCTTGAGCCAATCCCCAATTCATCCAAATTGTTTTACTTTGCTGTTGTCATGCTTTGCGATGGTTGTAAATTCAATAAAAAAGCAGTTGCTTTTGGACATCGATTCTGGGGAAGGGGTAAAATAATGTCTCCTTCACCTGGGTAAAGGTGAAAATCAATAATGTGGTTTACACAGAAGAAACATGTCCCCCTTACACTTTAGTATGTGACCCGTCGTCTCAAACGATCTCATGGACACTTTTTTTTTTTTTTTTTTTTTTTTGGGGTCGATCAAAAGGAATTATATTAAAAAGCACACAAGCCGTGCACAAGCGAATACACCAAAGAATGGGGAAAACTACCCAACCAAAGCAAAGTTCCACGGATAAACAAGAAACGACAAAGGTCTCTTAATAAATCTTAGAAACTAAGCATCCATTATTCCTTGCAAACTAAAACAAGAGCGACCATTGTTACTTGCAAACTAAAACAAGAGCGCAAGCTACATTTAAGCCACATTTAAGTAGGATTTTTATCAACCTCTTCCATGATAAATCCCTTATGATTTTTCGCCACACCACTAAACATTTCATTACGATTTTCCTTCGAAGAGGGGAAACTTAATCCCATTATAGAACCAAACTCCATGAACCTGCTGAAATTTTACTAGGACTAGAAAGAGATTTCGAAGAGCATTTGTTTTTGTTGCTTAACATCTCATTGGGGAAGAGACCCGTCACTTTAGAACCCGCTTTCATGGACACTTCTTTGGGATCTTTCAACGGAAACGGATCCTTTTCATGTAGTTAAATTAAAATCCAAGGATATTCACCGTTTCATCAAGTTGAGCTCAGTTTTTGAAGGGCACTGCGAGATTTCACTACAGTAAGCTCCACTACCAACAACAATGCTCTTGTAGGTTTCTTGCTTTTGTTTCATGATTTTTTGTTTTGATTGTGAACTTTATTAAAAGGTCTCAAGGTCCCGAACCCGAATATTAGATATTCGGAGCTTCGCCTTTTGTTTCTTTGGCAGTGAATGATGGCATAAATGTGAAAATCATGAAAAGGCGCAATTTCTTGGTCATGTAACTGCGATTAAAGCTTTACATCCGGAATAACACATTAGCTGCAAAGAGTTCATACTGGTTGCTGTTTTTCTTAGTATTGATGGCAGGTAATAATAGGACTAATGATAAAAAAAAAATATTTGAAGCATAATGCACTGATAATGACATAGTGATCAATATAGGTTGTGTTCTTTTACTTTACCTTTTAAAAATACGAGAAGCAATTTTCATGCGGCTGCAAGACTCACTTTCTTTCTTTTTTATCTTTTCATATATCGTGTGTGCTTCTTGACTGGACTGCCTTGGGGCACTACAATTTCTTTACCATGTTAGACCATTAAATAAGAGAAAAACCAAGTCTTAATCAACGAAGTTTCCTTCCATATTACCTACTCTTAAATCTTAATCCATGATGGCACTATGTGCGATGAGAAAAGCTCACGCAATCCTTGTCTCCAAAATGCAGAACTTGGAGAGATTCAAAGGGTATTTAGTTGTTCATTATGGCTTGAGCATCGATAAATCAAACTTCTTGGGATTTATACTTGCCTTCTTGTATTGGGTCTACTAATTACCATTGAACAAAGGAAGTGTACAAGTAATGATTCATAACACGTGAATGTCAAAGGTAGTACAAGTAGAGGTACAAAACCCATCATCCCACTAGATATTACATCATTCCTACTAGCTATTTTAACTAAAAAGAAAGAAAGAAATCAGTGGAATTTTTGGGGGTTGATAACTACTGAGTTGAAGAGACGAGAGAGTACTGATGATGGTGATGATGGTGAAAGGAAGGGAAGTCGTGGTGGGTAATGGGGGGTGGAGTATTGTTGTGGGGTTCAAGTTCCAATCTCTGAAATGCTCTCCAATGCGGGCCTCCACTGATGATGCAGTGGTCTGATTCCCCACACTCCAACTCTGCTACTACTGCCATTGTTGTTGCTGTTACTTCCTCCATGCACAACCTCTTGTTCCTGCAAAAAAAAACCCAGAAAGAAAGGAACCCTCTCATCATTATCTATGTAGTGCAAATCCAGCTCAACTTCATACATGTCTATGCAATTTTAATCACAAAATTTAGACGTGGGTCAATAGGTCTATCACTATCATCAATGCAAATCAGAAGTAGGTTAACAAATACAAATTGCACTAACGTTTGCACCATATTGGAAGCAACCGTGCTACAAGTCTAGTACTTTTGTACAGTGTCTAAAACATAAAAGCTGCCTGCAGCAGTTTTTCTTTTTCTTTCCCACGGGTCTTCTTATTTTCGTCCTTTGCCAATTGACTAAAAAAACATTGACTACAACATTATTATTTGATTATTACTGAACTACCCATTTTTCTAACTTTTATTCTTCTCCCTCTCATATCTATGAAAATTCTATGAATCAATTTATTAAGGACTTATTCTAATAATTTTGGTACCAACAACCAACAAGATATCTGATTATCTTTAACTAAATGGATCCTTATTCTTCCTAGCAGTGAATGAAACAAGAATATAATCTAATGTATTATTGATAAGTATCAATATCATGAATCATTATTACCACATTAATCATTGTTTATTACTTCTCTCCATGTTTATCTCATCAAAAAATCTTTTCATAGCTTTTTAACAATTTGATTTATCTAGTCTGGTTACTTTCATCTCATCCTTTCAGGTGCCCTATCCCTATCCATTGGGAGTCAGTTTCCTTTCAAAGAATTAAACAACTTTCTTAGTGCTCCTCAAGATAAACCCATGGATATTTTGATTGCAAAGAGGAACATTAACAAAAGATAGAATATGAATATGAATATACTACAACACAAAGCATAAAAATCCAATTTCCATGGCATGACATAGATATTTTAACAAAACAAATAAAAGGATAAATTCCTTACCTGAACCGAATTAGAATTCACTTGTGATTCAGATATCTTTTTCCTCTTCTCTCCATCAATAATATTCCCGGATACCTTCTCTTTCATTATCAATCTTCCCAGCTTCACACATTTCTTTGCCGCAAATTCCTTCAACACCTCTGAATTTTTACACAAGAAAATCTCTTAATTATCAGAAAAAATGTCATTAAGGGCAAAATAGGAAAAAAAAACTGTATGCAAAATTGTGTACCTTCGAAACTGACAAGACGATAAACGTGACCTAAATGCAAAACATCATCAGGACGAAGAAGCTTTAATTGCTTTATCGGAGCTGAAGATTTCGTCTCGCCAGAATTTGCAGAAGGAACTAGTATTATTAGAGCTATATAATGACCTGGATTTGAATTCATTATTTCTGTAGCACTCATTGATTGATAATATCTCTCTATTTTTCTCCCTTTCCCATTAACTCCTAAAGGATGTTGTATTACTACTGTAGCTGCTTCTGCTGCTTGACAGTTTCCCATCACTTTCTTCAACCTCTACAACTTCTCTGTACTAAACTCAACTCTGATTCCTTGAAGATCTAGCTAGATTTCGCTTGCTTTGGTCTATATTTCTCCTCTATGGAAAATCAGTTTCTTGCAAGAAACAACAAAATAGTGTCAGATTTCAGACAAGTACCATTAAAACTATGATAAGAATGAACGTTTTAAGAAGAAATAAATCCGAAATTAAAACCCTGGAAAAGTAAAGCTAATACTCACAAACAGTTTCGTAGCAGGTTTTCATTAATTTAACGGATCTCAGTTACTTAGAATGGAAAGTTTCTTTCTTAATTTAACAGAAACGAAAAAAAAATCCAACAATAGAAACATAGTATCTTGTAGAAATCTTCGGAGATACTATTACTATGATGTTGAGAAATTATAGCATTTTCTAAAGAGATTATGATGTAATAAAATCTTGCTAAGATCAGGAGAAACAAAATTTCCTTACAAAAAAAAGAAAAAGAAAAATGAACTAACCAGATTAATGTTGAGATATATGATGATCGAAGAGATTTGAGTCTGTTAAGTGAGATGATGATGAGCTTGAAGATCTTGAAAGCCAATCTTCCATAACAGTTTAGAAACCAAGTTTTTAAGGTTTTCAGAACGGAGAATGACTTATATGAAAACCTTGCTTTATGACCGGAGAGATCACCACCAAATAAAATTTGCAAAGAAGAAATGTGAGAATAAAAGGGGGAAACTGTATTTAAAGAGAGAGGCAAAACAATAAAGAAATGGTTTAAAAGATGAATTGTTTTATGGACCCGATGGGAGATGGACGATGAATGATTTGAGATTCTGATTTTTTGTCTTTCTGTTGTTTAATGCATGATTTGAACCTAAATGAGGTAATATATGATTCTTCACTTTAAGCTAAGGTTTGGTTACAAATTTAACCTGAGTTACTTTTACTATTTAACTGTGGTTAAAATGAATGGGGAATAGATTACTAGTCTGTGCTGTGCTGACATTGAAGCCAATATAGGAAGCGATGGCTACGTACATTGAAGTGACTTGATGAGATGAATGAGATTGGTAAGCGTATGCTACCTCTTTCTTTTAAATTATGTCGAGTTCATTATTCATACATCATTTCTGGCAATAATGGTCAACACTGTCTTTCCATAACATTTGACCGATACGTATTATATCCATGTTCTTAGGCTAGCCCCAATCGTGGTCCAAGATTCAAGCAGAAGCTTGGATCCACGTCACCCAACCAGCTCGCCTAGGCGTAATGGGGATCCAAGATTCGTAGATGATACGCCGTTTGAACCTGCGTCGCACGCAGTTAGAAACTGCGTTTCATTGGGTAAATTTGGTTTGCTTCTACACACACAATTTGTTTTCCCTTGCGATTAGAATTCATTTTTATCCGGCTAGATTGGAAGAAGCGTTTTATGTTTGATGGTGTGTTTCTTTGAGTGTATTTATAGGAAAAAATTATTATTATTTATAAAGGAAATCCCCCTTAAAAAATCTTGTCGTTACAGTGTGTTGATAAGGATAACAAGATTTCTATCAGAAGTATCGTTATCCAAAACAGTGTCTGGATGACTTAATGGCAACTGCATAAAAGCCGAGTAGTACGACTGTTTTTATCTACAAAACTGGCATATGTTCAACCAGAGCTCTATTTGAGAAAGTATACGAAAAATACTCGGCGTTTAACATTACAGTGTAAACCGGGTGTAGGAAAAAAAAGGTCAAACAAATATTAAACTGCCACGCAGTTTGTAACCGCGTGTAAAGAATACGCAGATTCAACATGTGTGCGACGCAGGTTCAAACTGCGTTCAAAAGAATATTTCGTGGATTTTTATTTCATACGCAGTTTGAACTTGCGTATTATGCTTTTTCCATACGCAGTTTGAAACTGCGTACCTTGGGTACTTCCAACTTGGATCCAAGCAGAACACAGCACTCGTTCTGGATGTGGGCGACTGTTCCTGCATTTACGACACTTCCACAGTTAATAAAGTTGGATCTTGGATCCCGTTGGGGCTAGCCTTAATTTAGAGCAGAGCTTGGATGACGGATTTGATCATGGCAGTAGTGACCATTCTCCACATGGTGTGACGATCTTAAAAACATAAACTGGTTTTTTGTATAATTAAATTTTTAAATTGAAAGTTTATATTTTGTTGCAGATAAAGTAGCGAAGGAAACTACAGCGTATAGAATTGTTTCTTTTTCTCACCTATGTAAGAGTTTTTTTCTGAGTTTTTTTCTTCTCAGTAATAGTAGTTTTTCATCATAAAATAAAATAGAAATCTATACATTTTAATCATCTTTATACATTCTCGGATGGTTCTCATGCTCCCTTCCATTGTGGAGATAAGGATTCGAACTCCGTAATTGATAAATAAACACCCATTTGAAGGAGTTTGGATTAACTCCAGGGACCACTGTTGGACCTATAAAAAAAAAAAAAGTCTAAAACCAAAATATCTCTATAACAACGTTTAAACCATGAAAAAAGTACTTTTGAATGGCATTTTAACGTCGGGAAGCCTAAATAATCATTTATTTCCTTATTTGATTTGATTTTATGTTTGTAGGAAATACTAATAGGTCCTAGAAATAATATATTAGAGCTAGTTTGGTCCAGTTTGACTGGTCTTTTATTCAAAATATATTTTTCTATTTGATCCTAGAAATTATCGTTTGGTCCTAGGGTGTACAATACCCACGCGGGATGACGTCATGGATGATGTAATTTTCATCTGGGAGTGACAGGAATACCCTTTCAGAAAAATATATATATATGATTTATTAGCAGAAAAGAAATCATTCTCTTTTCTCTCTCTCCTCTCTAGATTCGGATATATTTTCTCTTCTTGTTTTTCTTTCTCTTTTTGATGGAGATGATGGTGTTGAAGTTGAAGAAGATGACGAAGATGTTGTTGTTGTTTATGATGTTGTTGTTGAAGACGTTTCGAAGGTGACAGTAGATATGAATCTTTTTTTTTTCCTGGATGTATTTTAATTTGTTTTGATTTCTTCCTACTGCTGTAACAATGGCGTCTCCACAAGAAACTCATGTTGTTGTTGTTGCTGCTCGTGTTGAAGATGAAGATGAAGATGATGAACTCTGTTTTTCTATTGTTTTATGATGAAGATGAACTCTGTGATGTTGTTGTTGTTGTCAAAGAAGATGTAGATTGAAACGAAGATGACGAAGGCGATTTGATGTTGTTGTTGTTAATGAAGTTTGAATGTTGTTGCTGCTGTTGAAGTCGATGAAGATGATGAAGAAGATGAAGATTTATCAGGAGTTCATTTGACGAATGAACTCTGTTTTTTTAGGTTTTTATCAGGAGTTCATTTCTGGAATGAACTTTGGTTTATATAGGTTTTTATCAGGAGTTCATTTTGACGAATGAACTCCTGATAAAAGGTGATTTCTGAAAAATTAAGTAGAAATTAACATGAGTTCATTTTGACGAATGAACTGCTACAAAAAATAAGTTGGAATTAACACGGAAGGGTACTTTGGTCCATTTAATATTTTTAAATAATTATGGACCAAACAGTAAAGGTGTTTTCCCAAAGGACCAAACTGACGTGGGACCACCTAAAAGGACCAAACGATATTTTTCCTAAACTTTAAGGGAAAATATCGTTTGGTCTTTTTTAGGTGGTCCCAAGTCTGTTTGGTCCTTTCAAAAATCACCTTTTCCATTGGTCCATAATTATTTAAAAATATTAAATGGACCAAAGTACCCTTCAGTGTTAATTTCTACTTGTTTTTTTGAGCAGTTCATTCTGTCTGATGAACTCCGGAGTTCATTCCTTCAAATGAGCACCTAATAAACCCAAACTAAATCACATATGAAAAACAGAGTTCGTACTGTAAAATGAACACAACACAAAAAATTCTACAAAATTTTTATTCTATGAACTTCATTACACTTCATTATATTCTATGAACTTCATTACATTTCATTAAATTCTACAAAATTTTTGTTATTAAGAACAAAATGTCAGAGTTCATTCTTTCAAATGAACTCCTGATAAAAACCTATATGAAAACAGAGTTCATTCTTTCGAATGAACACTTAATAAAACCTATATGAAAACATAGTTCATTCTTAAATGAACACACACCAAAAACAAGAGTTTATTCTTTCAGATGAACTCCTGATAAAAACCTATATGAAAACAGAGTTCATTTGAAAGAATGAACTCCTGATAAAAACCTATATGAAACCAGAGTTCATTCGTCAAATGAACTTCTGATAAAAACCTATATGAAACCAGAGTTCATTCGTCAAATGAACTCCTTATAAAAACCTATCAAAAACTAAGCAGCTGATTTGAGTTCGTTACGTTCGATGAACTTCATCGTCTTCATCTTCAACAGCAGCAGAACATCATCTGTAAACACGAGCAGCAAACAAAGATCATCACCAACACGAAAAACATCAAAAAAATCAAGATCTTCAACACGAGCAGCAATCAAAAGATCATCATCTTCATCTTCAACACGAGCAACAAACATCAAAACGATGAAGAAGACGAAAAAAAATCAAGAACAGAGATCCGAGATGAAGATTCAAGATTATATTAGTTGTCTTCATCGTTTTCCTCATCTTCATCATACACAACAACAAAATCTTCAAAACACCATCGTCTTCATCATCAAAACAACAACATCATCTTCAAAACAGAGTTCGTCGTCTTCAACAACATCTTCATCTTCGTCGTTTTCATCATCTTTATATGATTCCTCGTCTTCATCATCTCTGCAAATCGTATTCATCATCTCTGAAAATCAAAACCCTAGAAAAAAAACACAAATCTTCATTGTTTCTTTGCAGCAGCAGAAAAAGAAAAAAAAGGAGAGGAGAGAAACTAGATCTGAATATAAAGAGGAGAGAGAAAGTAAATCTGAGAATGAGATATTTTCTACTGATTTTTTGTATATATGTGGTCCCAAAAGGATATTTCTGTCACCACACAATGACAATTACATCATCCATGACGTCACCTTAGGACCAAACCATAATTTCTTGGACCAAACTGAAAAATATATTTTGAAAATGGACCAAACAGATAGTTGACTCAGTCAACTGTACCAAACTCTCTCTAATATATTATTATTTCTAGGACCTATTGGTATTTCCTACAAACTTTAAACAAATATCTGAAAATGAACTTGGTTCTGAGACTCTTCATTAATTACAAATTATTTTTCAATTTAACTTGTTCACTCCCTCCAAACTTTCAGCAAAATCATGGCAATTATATGGACCTTCTTTTTCATGGCAATTTTTCTAAACCTAAGAACTCGGCCTCCTACTCGTTTTGATCTCTTGATTAAATCAGTGTAGGAGTGTGCTAATTGAACTTCTCCGTTGTCCAAGGACGGATCTTTGATCCTTCCTCTCGGGGTCGAAATTTATTGATTAGTAGAGTTTCTTTCGGTATGTTTTCTCTCTTTTCTTTTTCATGAAGTCTTCAACAAAAATCATTTTACATTCAAATCCTTTGAGCTCTCATAGATTCAAAAAGATAAATCCAGAGAACTTAAGGTATTGGAGAGATTTAAAGGAATGATTAATTTGATTCTTTTTCCAGAAGATTTTGTTCAATGAGTGTATCAGTCGATGATGGATTCAATCAAATCTATTAAGAAAGTTTCACCATGATGGTCATGTTGATTTAATCGAGTGGCAATTCTCATTAAACTACTATGTAACTCCTATGGATTCTTCTTAAAAATTTCGAGAACGGATCCTTCTTAACATTTGAAAGCAAGGTGTGTTTGTATACCTAGTGGTAACCGTGGATCCATATGGAGTTCTTTTTGGTCATATGTTACCCATTCTTCAACTTCCATATTAATCAGGAAGTCCCCAATAAAAATTCTTTTTCTCCAAACTCAAATCGAAACTGAAGGTTTCTGCTAAGTATCATGATAAACAACTGGGAGAGGTTATGGATATCTACCATGCGTACTCATTGGATATTGAGGTGGAGGTTCATATTTCTCATATTGGTTGGAATTCCCTTGCAAATAGGATCTCAAAAGCTTTCAAATTGTATATATAATTTGAGTAGAAATTGCTGGCCTCACATTGAAAGTTAGGCCAAAAGCTTGAATTCTAGAGCTCTTGGCCCCCGGCCAATAGAAATCAAGAGTTTTGCATTTTATTCGGCATTCACAATCCAAGGTCTCTAGACTCTCTACTTCTCCGTAACTTTCTTCCTCTAAAATATCCTCTTTTCTTTTTCCAGTTCTCTTATGGCATGAAGTTACTATTGCGGAGACGAGAATGTGATGTAGGTTTTCGTTGTTTTTCTTTGTATACCCACCAGAGGCTTTAATATCCTAGGGATTTAGGGTTTTCGTTCTTTTTCTTTTTCTTTAATATCGAAAGAAACATAAAGCAATTTTATTTGCAAAACCCTAATTCCTATTCTTCTTTTTCTCTTTCTTTTAATCGTTGTTTCTGTTAGTTTCAGTCTTCTTATCACCTGTTCTAATTTTCTCTCCACCTTCTTTGCATATCTTTGCAGTGGCAGCTAATTGTGCCCTAGACAGCCAAAGAAACACTTCTTCTTTCTGTTGTATATGCCTGTATCGGACACCGAAAAATGAATTGATGTAATCCGGATCTTCCTCTCTCTTGTCAGGTGTAGATGCGATAATTTATGATGGTTGGTGCTTATTTTTTTGATTTATGGTTGGGGTAAGTGATTTCAAGGGAGGAGACTGAAACATCACTATTTCCATATAGAGAAAATAGGTTTACTTGCATATACATAGCAGGTCAGTGCACACAAGCCTTAATTTTGTAGTTCTATAAATTTAGTTAAGAATCCATTTGTTAACGTAGTTAAGTTGAAATGTTCTTTCGTCAGTGGTGTTTGATAATGTTTCTCATGTTCACAACAGATTTCTCAAATCTCAACCATGGTTACTAAATGTGCTTTGACCGTTGTTTATGCTTCTTCTGTAATATGCTTTTTCGTTTTATCTTATAGGCTCTTCTCAATAAGATGTGGGGGAACTAAGAGCATGAAGTCCAATATAAATATGCTAGGTGAAGGTTGCAAGTGGCTTATATTCTACTCAACTCTTTGCAGTTATTGAAGGTACTTTTTTTCATAGTGACCAGTTTCTATAATGAAGGTTCAAGTTTGAGGATGAATGTTTAAACTTATTTTTTTTTCCATAACTTGAATGCCTCTTTTTCAAAAATGAACTGATGTTTCTCATCTATGAAAAACATAAGCTTTGGTATACATGGTATAAGTAGACTCACTCAATCCCTCTATTATTTTTTAGATTGGATTACTCATTCTTGCGGGTTGCTTTTGACCTTTAAAAGATTTTTGTTTAAGAGGGTGCAATTATTTTGAATGTCTCAATTATTGATTTTTAAATATTCCCTTCAATTGCATTATATCAGATGTATTTCCATGTAAGCATTGATAAGGGATCATTTCATTCTGTTCCTTTGGACAGGATGTAGCTGAGAAGGATAATGTCCAGTTGACGTGCACCATTGAACTTTTTTTGGAAGAAAATAGATGCTTGACTTATGTGTCTACACTAAATTTTGTTTATAATAACTTGCGTACCTTAATATATTATGGTCAATCTTCGTCCATGGTTGCTTTACAACTTCAAATATCACAATTGCAGTGTTCGTTCGAGATCCATTAGTATATCTGTATATCCCAGACATATATATTGTATTTTTGGTACACCCATATTGTTGTGGGAGCACTAGGAGATAGTCATGTTGTACACTTACGCTGTTGCTATTCCTATTAGCAACTGATTTTTGATACTTTTCACTTTGCACATAATTTTAATTGCAGTTCATGAGGTTTCGGAAAATGCTGGGTACAAGGAGGATGGAATATAGAACGAGGTTGTTGAAACTCTCGGAAATTTGACTGAATTTTTTGTATTTAGCTAGATTTTTAGAGGAGTCTGATTGCTTATACAAATTTGCAATATTTAGTGAATCATGGGTTCATGTTCTCTTTCAGATCTCAAATCTGGCACAAGCTACTCAACAACTGTTGACAAATGGTCAACTGTTATGAAGTTCAGCAACAAAGAATGCTCCCAGACTTAAGTTATGCGAGTTAGTATAGTACAGCTTCGGAAAATTAGCTTCATGCTTTAATGGTATGGTAATGTATTGCATATGAGCTGATTGATAATTACATGTAGTTTAGTATTCAATAATGTTGCTTTAAATAGGCGGATGTTGATATTCCGTAGAAGAAACAACGTCGACCAAACTCCTAATAAACCTAGCTAGATATGCTCAGTTCAGTTTGGCTGAGGTGAACTGAATGTACAAAATAAGCTTACTGTTTGAAAAGGTACACATTCAAGTTTGTATCATTTTATAGAACTCTATTGTCAAAAATGTTTTGCTAACCTGTTTTTGCTTTTATCCCCAATGCTATTGCAAAAGTTTAGCTGTGTTATTTGACTTTACAGAATTTTTTTCAAGAGGGTGTATATAACTAAGGTGAAGTACTAAGGTGTTTTTTATTTAACTTATGTTTTGTAGCTAGCTAAAGACATCTTTCTCTCCAATTTTGTCAATATCAGAAGATCATTTAACTTAGGGATAGGAAAATTGTTGAATGATCAAGGGCTGATGTTTAGGTCGAGATATTCTAATAGATTTTGAATCAAATTTCTTCAGATTAGTGTAAGAAATAATTTGCATGGCTAACAATTGTCTTAACAGGTTTATTCATAGGATGCACGAGATATATTTAAAGTCACACAAAGTGAAGATAATTCAGAATGGGTTCCATTGATTCATACTTAGAGGTAGCACTACACCAAATTCCCGGATTCGTAACAGGAATTCGTAACGGCTTTGGGGCCGTTACAAAATTCCCGTTACAAAAGTCCGTTACAAAATATTCGTAACAGACGGAAGCCGTTACTAAATTTTTAAAAATTCGTAACAGGAATGAGCCGTTACGAATTTTTTTATAAGCATGCCGGACACATGCATGGTCACACATGGGTCGTAACACCTGGAGTATGTGCGTGTGTCAGTCACATGCGTGCTATTTAACCTTTCATCTAGACCGTGTATGCCTAAACTCATATCTCTACCTTTAAATTATTCTCGAGATACATCTCAATCATAAAACCCTAGATTTTATTCCCACTCCACATTATTACATCTTATCTCTTTCTCTCCGCCTCATCATCCCTCTTCGTGTCTCTATTCCATCGTTCCTCTAACTCTCTGTCGATCTCTCGGAAAAACAGACCAAGAGAAACTCATTTCTCTTCTTCTTCGCTTTTTTCTTCTTACTTTTTGTTGTTCTTCGCTTTCTCAATAGCATGAACCGAGAAATCGTTCATCTCAATTAAGAAGAAAAATGCGGAGAAGTAAATGGATCGGGAAAGGTGTTATTAAGGTTGTGATTTGATTTTGGTTTTGGTTCTTATTGATTGAAGAACGACGAATCAGTAAGAAATAAAATTAGGGTTTCTGGAGTTAGTATCGAGTTTGTGCAAAATCGAAGGAGGAATTGGTGGATGAATAACAGAAAGAGGAGATGGTAGATCTGTATTTACTCGGGTTATAAAGGCTAGGGTGAATCAGAGAGAGGAAGTTAGGGTTTGGGAACTGATTTAAGTTTCGATTTAATGATAGATAAGAAGAAATCAAAGCCTGAATTTGGTGGTTTGAGATTTGAATTGATATTTTGAACTTTTATTAGAGAGAAGAAGGTAGTTTTGTTGCATTTGAGCTGAGATTGATTTCAAGGTGAAGAGATGGTAGTTTTGATGTTGATTTCTCGATGGAAAATATGATGAGGACTTGGACAATACAGGGTTGGTGGTGAATCTGTGTGGTCTGAGCTCAAGATAAGATGGTGGTTGAATGGTGTGGTGAAAGGGTAGGTGTTGATTTCAGTTGAAAAGGTTTGAGTATGGAGATGCACTGATGTTTGTATTCAGAAGCTGGCTTGAGAATGTGTGCAGATTTTTTGCATGGAGAATGGTGGTTGTAGTGGTAGTTGCAATGGAATAGAAAATGGAGCCAATGATGCAGTAGGATGAGTCAGTGTTGGTAGTTGTTGTGCATGCAAGAAGCTACGAAGGAGTCGGTGGTGATTGAATTTGGTTTAGGTGATGTTTTTGTTGGTTTGCAAGCAGCTGCTGTAGGAGATGGAACTGGTGGGTAAGAATGAGAATGATTGCTGCAATGGATAATTTTCAAGGGTTTGGTGCCGGTGTTGGTATTAGGAAAATGGTATTAGTGGATGGTTAGATGAGATTTGAAATGGTGTTGCAACTATAAATGGGTGCAAATGAACAAGTTGGTGGTTATTATGAAGAAGTTACTATTGCGGTTGCAAGTGGTGGTTGCGTCGGTGGTGGTCTTGAGTATGGTTGTGAGTTGCAAGTGTTAGCCATGGTCACAATGGCTGTGCCAAAGCTATTCAAATTGGTAGAGCACCACATGCTGATCACCGTAGGTAATAAAGTGATCTTGAAGAATTTATTTTAGTTATGTTATTGATGTGCTTGACTGTTAGGTTTTTATTATTATGCACATTAAATGTCACTTGCATTTTTGTTTTTCTTAGATAGAAATTTGTGCGTGATGGTTAGACTTTAGAGTGGAGGTTTCAGTGGTGGAAGAATCCGTGAATTATTGGGATTCTTGGCCTTCAACAAACTAACAAGTAATCCTTACTAATAAGGATAGAAATGCACTTGAATGTGATGTTAGTCTTTCTACTTACCAAATGAAATATTTCGCATCGTCCGTAATTCACTCAACACCGATAGCATGTTTGGTTCAAGTAATGAAATCCAATTCCAAGTAACTTTATTACAAAACTGAATAACTTGCAAAGTGAAGTTGCATGTATGGCTATCTACCACTAGGGTCACGTTCTGATTACCTTGCAATTCGGTTTGTAAAGGAACTAGGTAATTTGAACCTTATCTCTGTTTGTTTACCACTTGTTGGTGGAATGATGTGCAAAATTAATTATTATCTCTGTTTCCCTAGCATCTATTTGTCATTCTTAGCATCACAAGAATCACAAAACTAGTAGCAACACATAAGACTTATATTACTCTTATTTGCTTTTGTAGAAATGTAAGTTTGATCTTACGTCAAGTCTAATTCAACAATGCATACTCAAAGCCGAACCTAGGGAGTGCATTCATCCCTATAGACTCTCACACAATGTAAACTCCTTAATTTTCCTTTTTTTCTTCTTCACATTCTTATATTTTGAATGCTTGAGATTTTTAGTTTAAGCATATCCCTCAGATCTCCTGTTTCAGGGGGCATTGATCTTTGTTGTAGTGTGGCGGTGAACAGGAAAAGTGGTTTGCATGTCACCGCAAGCGGGCAGTAACTAAGGTAACTATATTTCTTTCTCTAAATCTGATGCGCATTAGTAGCAATGTGCATGGTTTCTTTGAACCCCACTGCTTAAACATTGTTCGTTAAGGCCTTTGCCCAAAGTCCAAATTGTTGGGACTGGCATCAAAAGGAATGGCAATTGGAACCAATGCTAAAAAAACGTAATTCCTAGTCCTGGAAGGTCTGGACAAATACCGTATCTCCCTGATTTTTCTTTAGAAGTGATATCTAATTAGTACTCACCATTTAGAACTGAAGCGCTGTGCTTTTGTTGCCCAATTTCGGCGGTGGTAGCGTTCTCTATTGGATTTCATTGGGAAATGGATTGTTGCTTCACTACAATGAAGACCGCCTGCCTCCTTTCATATTCTTCTACTATATTAGAAGGGACTATGACAGACTATCGGGGCTCACACCACCCACCACTGTTCTTATTACATGTTTTTTCTTATTTGATATTCAAGTGTTTGATGATCCGCTTCAATGGGTATTAATTTTTTTCTTCTAGAGAACGGGTTTTCATGTTCCTTGAATTTTGGTTTTTGTAAATGTTGGCTATGTAAGACAAAGGTTGGAGCCCACCTAAATCCTTTCCTAACCCATTTATAGAATGGCTTAGTGTTCTTCTCTATATATTTTTATCGCCTTTTGCAAGTCTAAAGAGCCTGGATAATTTTGTTTTCTCTCAGGAAAATTTCTTTAAGCTAACTTACTTGTGTTTTGATTGCAGGGATCTTTCGACCAATAGTTTTTCGGAGACAGTGCATCTTATGTTGCTAATCTAGAGCATTTGCTTACCTTGTAAGTAAAACTTCTGATCTAGAAAATGAACTGAACTTAGGAAGTTTCTATGTATTCCCTTGGAACTTTTTTGGTACTTTAAGAATCTGTACTATTTATTTTGGCCGAGGGTCATCCTGTTTCTTATGCGTGTTTTTTGTTTGTTGACTCATTCAGGTGAAATGACTGAACAAGGAGAAATAGCAGCAACAACAAATTCTTGCACCGCAACATCAGCAGCAGATTCTAATGCCACAACAACAACAACTCCAGTTGCAATTGCAACTTCATCAATTTCCACTACAGACACGTTCATGGAGCCACATCAGTTACCACAAGCAGGTAATTTTTTTACTCTCTTAGTGAATTTTTATCATCTCTCAGAGACGACATCAATCTCATCATACACTGTTTACTTCTTAACATGATGTTGGCTCTAGCTCTACTTATATATATTTTTGGTTTGTTTCGTGTAGTATGGGTTTGGAATTATAAACTTAAAGCCAGGGATTATGGAGAACTTGATGAAGAATGATTGGCAACTAGTGTTTGGGAAGTATCTGCAAGTTTTGAGTAAGTTTCTATGTAGTTATTGAGCTGAACTTATAGTGTTTTTAGTGAAAATGAACTTAAATTGGTCTATGTATTATATTTGGTACTTGAAGGATTTGTTTTCTTTTTTGATGTGCATTGAGTGAATATTTATATGAATTGATTGAATGTTAATATGAATTGATTGAGAAACTATTGTTGAATTTGGAGGGATGGAATGGAAGTGTACGCAGGTTATTTGGAATTCCGGCATGTATTTCTGGTAGAAAATGTACTGCCGGTCAATATTGCTCTGGTCAAAATTGGTCAATGATGACCAATTTAGACCAGGTCAAGTTTGACTGCGGTAATTTTTTCTTTCATTACAAAAAAGTTAAATAACGGCTCGAGTACATTACAACACCGTTGTTACAAAAAAAATCGTAACGGCTCAGAGCTGTTACCACGTGGCAAATTCGTAACGGCTCAAGCCTGTTACGAGGACTGTTACAAAAAAAAATCGTAACGGCCACAAAGCCGTTACAAAAAAAATGTAACACCCACTTTTGCAACAGGCGAGGGCCGTTACAACCCGTTTTTGTAACGGCCTGGTTCTGTTTCTAATCCCAGAATTTGGTGTAGTGTAGATTGATGATTCTTATAGCCTTCTCCTTTTCTTAGTGTTTGTGTTTACAATTAGTTACAAGTTTTTAACCTGCACTATATTTCATGGTCCTACAAGTAGGAGAAGACACATATAAACTGATGCACTACTTATATATCCTAAAATTCGAGCTTCCCGTATCAAATGAAGTTGAGTAAGTTGCATTAACTTTTAACTGTTTACTTAAGTTCAAGTAAAATAAGAACATATTTTAAGTGTAGCCAGTACTTAGTAGGCTCAAAGCCTCCTTTTGGTCGAACGTTCTCATTGGTAGTTCTGGCAACTACTTCATTCTTTGTCTACCTATATAATTTATATTGGTTGTTTAAATCTAACTAGCTGGGTTATTTTACGGACGCCATCATTGTGACATGTACTTTAAGATAATATCGGCATAAAGGAATGATCGGCGTCCTTGATCGGCATCCTTAAACATGACTTTTAACGAAAAATCTCTAAACCCATTTATTATCTCATCTTTGTTTCCGATTAAATGTGTATAATGTGCTTTACGGACGCAAGGTTGAGCAAAGCTAAGTAGCGATTAAATTAGGCATGGAATGTGACCAACTTTTAAAAATGTTAGGTGATTTTGTTCAACTACATCCTACGCAATACAATGCCATATCTGTTTCCTAGGGCCTCCACATTGGGGATTCATATCTAAATATTTAAATGATCAGCACCAAAGATGTCTTGCAAGTGCGGTTCCGGCTGCAGACCAGGGAAATACTAACTCATTATAAAAATTCTGAGCATTGGCAGGTATTGTGTGGACCGGTGAGAATTCCAAGGACCTCTAAATAATGCAAGATATAACTCATATTTATGGCATCAGTTACGGCATAGATGAAGCCGCCACAACGGGTAGTGATGTACGCCGCACTGACTTTACTGGTGCATCTGATCATGGCTCTTCATTTAAAGAATCAACAACTCTATAAAAATGGTGATGCGAATCTACAAGATATATTTAGGAAGGTCCATTGGTATATTGGTTAGGGGAAACTGGTACCGAGGATCGCAGATGCTCTATATTTGGACATTGATAATGAAGCTATTAGCTATTGTATAATTTTCTAAAAGGAAGATCCACTTAAAACTCTCAACTCGCATTCCGCTGATTTTAATTTCTCAAAGCACGAGTATATTCCACCATCTAAAGATTGCTTTGTTGATACCTGCCTCCTTTTTGTTTACTGCCGTTGAAAGTACTATGATAGCATCGTATTGGACTTCTTTGTAAGGCGAAAATGATTATCATGTTACATTACTGATGGAATTATCTGTTAAATATCTGGTAAGGTACACAACCTTTTTCATCACTATGTACACCATATACTTGGGATTATAATGTTGGGTAATATGTGTGAATGAAGCCAAGATCAGGTAAACTCTCCCTGATATGCTTATGACTTTCTCATGTGCTTAATTATCATTACATTATATCTAATTACATTAAGAAATGGTTCTTGCTGTCTTAACTCAAATGGAAGAGCACATGACTTTCGACCATGATACTATATATTTCTTTTATTGCTCGCTGCACCGAACATACGAGTTAATCCATCTAAAAGCATGGAAGATGTAAGAAAACCATTTTATTGAGAGATTATCTGTAAGTTATGTAGCATTGTGGCTCTTCAATCCTACATTAATTTGCGCTATCTATAATGTAATACACTACTGTAATTTTTAAACCCTCTTACTGTATAATTATTGATTACTAAGCAACTTTTCTTCTTCTTCACATGAATCATGCTACATTCAAAGCAAACGTTCACGTAAACAAACAGATAGACCATATTTCACATGCAAAGGGTGATCAAGCTGGAAACGATCACTTCAGTGTCAATGAACAATTGAGACGACAAAGACAAAACAATCGACATGTCTTTTTAGAATGTTAAGTCCAAACATGACCTGAACATGTGTTTACTATCTATTTGCTTCTGCCGAGGGTTGTAGTTCTTTGTATTTGCGATTAACCAACTCATGAAATCAATCTGTTGATCAATCAATTTGATCCCGTGCAATGCACAGGCAAGACACTAGTTATCTAATAATTTGGGTATTATGTGTATCAATGGGAGATTAACTTTTATTATATCCAAATCAGATGAAGAGACGAGCTCTTTAAGGATGGGGTGAACATCAAGATATGTATATCAAAAGTTACAATTCTTTATTGAAAACCAGAGGATTCTTATATTTGTAAGGATCATTCTCTGGAGTTTTCATTTTAGTAAGGAACTAGGGGATTACCTTTTCATTTCTGGGATGCCAAGTCAGTAAAGGAAATTTGATCACCATAAGGTACATTGGAAGAAATCCATCATTCAACTATTAACTTTTATAAGTTAAATTGTTGCAAAATTAGGGTTCTTGGAGATTTTTACTCGGTTCCAATGACAACTAGATAATCCTTAAATCTATTCAATATCATGTGATTGAAGGCCCATGCACCAGAATTTCTCCAAGACAGTACAGGCAAAAGATCAGGACCAGCCTTCTATCTCTTATTCTTCGGTGAACCATCAAAATAATTCAAATTAAAATTTGCCAGGTTTTCAATGCAGAATGAATTAAACAAGGTATTGTAAAAGATGTTGTACAACATGTTAACAAATAACCTTATGGATAAGGAAGTTACTTCTGCTCACTCTTCTGAGTCCACACCTATTGATCCCAATGATAATCTCAACCCATGGATCACGATGCGAAAAAATAATATGGAAAAGAGCCTTGCTGAAGACCAGGTAGTGAGACTTGCAGAGTCAAACTGAAACCCATGCTTGGTAAATGGGCCAGGGCCTGACCAAGACTCACTCCTCGTGGACTTTGAGGAGTCAAGATATGGGCCAAGTTGGGAGGATGTTAGATTCAGATGCGGTTTTTGATAATCATCTGGTCCTGCTCCCGTTCGGAGAGGTTATATTATTCCTAGAACTTTGAATTGATTGATAAGTCTATTAATTATAAATCAGGGGCGGAACCACATGGAAGGGTAGATGTGCAATTGCCCACCCATCCCATCTGGTTCCCAAGCCCAATTTACCCACTTTTACCCATTTTGCACCCCCTTAAATGTCCACCCATTCATAACTTGCCCACCTAATTCTCAAAACCTGGCTCCGCCCCTATTCTAAATCGTTACATATTTCTTCTTTCTCTACATATTCTAAATCAAAAGAGACTGTATTTCCTTTATCCCCTTTCCCTTTCTTTTATTACCCATTTAACATTGAATATGGAGGTGAACAACGAAGATATAAAATCAAAAATTGACTCTCATATTGAGTTTAATACAGCTTTTGGAGTCTCGAATAATCTACCCAACATGAGAGAGTTGTGTCGGGATTTGATTATCAAAAACTCTTATCTTGATTCTACTGTAGGAACTCATGAACTAACTGGCGATGGTCTTGGAGCTTATGACACCGATGATGAAAGTATTTCGGAAGGACAAAGATGGGCGTACTGAGGATGTCATATCACTAAGGCTGCACATGAGCCGATACGACCCGATTTTCTGTTGGAACCGGTCCATGTACCTGGTGTTTACCGGTACCTCATTTTGAGGACCGATACTTGTACCTGGACTTGTACATGTGCCTGTAAGACCGGTACCGGGATTTTATCCATTACAATTTTAAATCAAAAAGAAAAAAAAAACTTCATAAGTTCTTCCTTACTATGACAGGAACCCTAACTTTACTAATACAACCCATACAAATACAATTATACAAATATACAATGAATCAATGACTCACATAAACTTAAATATGGCATAAACCCACCCTAACTTTACCAATTTCTTGTACAAACCATACAAATACAATGAATCAATGACTCACAGAAAATTCAATTCGGCATAAACCCAACTGAAATCAACCAATACTCACAGAAAATTCACTGCAACAATTCTTCGATCTGATTTCTAACTTCATACCCACATTCACAGGGAAAATCAAAAACCAAATCTTCTAACCCATCAGAATTGTTGAATTTCTACAGTAGCACCACCATCTTATCCTCAATCTGTTCACGACTGTAATTTCTCAGATTCAATTTTCTGGAACTAACAACGGCCACCACCAACACAGAATCCATTAATTCTTCGTTTCTAGACATCAAACAAATCGATCTCAAATAAAACCTTACATCAGATTCAAACATGCAATGAAACAGATTAATTAAACGTGTAACTAATTATTAATAACCCTAAGTTAATCAAACATATTCGAAATTACCCAAAATCAGATGATGGTGGTGGTGGTGGTGGTGAATTTGATACAAAGACTCAGAGTCAGAGTGAAGAAGAATAAAATGGAAATTCCTTAATTACTCATCATCATCAGGACAATTAAACATTAGCGCCTGTAACATAATTTCATCTATCTATCATCACTAAATCCCCTTTTTGCTCTTCATCTATCTGCCTGATTTATCTCCTTCTTATTCTTTCAGATTTGGAACACTAGAAACTCCAACCACCTTCTCAATTTTTCATATCATAGCGAATCCCTAACCCATATCACTTTTCCATCTCTCAATTTCAGGTTGCTGCAAAGCTGTTCTTCACTCTTCAGTTGATAGTCTAGAAGAAGAAGTGAATAGAAAAGAGACAGACTAACACCAATACTCGATAGATAAGACCTAGACTATACGGCTAGGATTAACTTATCTAGACGGCTATTATTAACCGGTACTTTTGGTCTGGTATATACCAAGAACCGTTCCATGTACCTAGTCTTATCCCGGTTCTCGTTTTCAGTCCCGGTCCCTGTACCGCTTACACCGGTTTCGGTCCGGTCTTTCTGGTTCCAGTCCGGTATAGGGACAAGAGACCGGTTCTTGTGCAGCCTTACATATCACCCATGCAGGACATTTCAATTAAGGTAATTGATTTCAACCCAATTACTAGTTCTAGGTTTCTAGTTCAAATGGATCAAAAAATTATGTCATGGAACATTAGGGGTTTCTACTAGACAACATTTTAAAAGTTTTTTTTTAACAGAAATAGAAATGAGCTAACATATTTGCCAATGTCCGGGGGAAAATTTACTTAGACAAACTCACAACAACCTCCCTAATTGGTTCAGACTGGATAGGTTTTTGGTTACTGAAGACTGGCAAACCCATTGTCCCTTTATTTGCAAATGAGATTGGAAAAATCTATCTTATATCATGCACTCATCCTTTTGTACTACAATTCTGGTATGAAATACAGATCTCCATTCAGACTAGATAATTACTTACTTCTGTATCCTTCTTTTATCCCTAATTTAACGATTTGGTCGTAAAATTTTGAACTTTTTGGTACACCAAGTTACGTTTTTGCTAAAAAGCTACAGTCTTTAAAATTCTTTATTAAAGCTTGGAGAAAATCTTGGGAAGACATACAATTTCAAGTTGAGAAATTTGAAGAGCTTATTCAATCTTGTGATATTTTTGGTGAAGACCCTAGCTTTCAGATGTTGATATTGTTGCTAGAGAAGAGGCCATAACCTCGGGACCGGATGACTTCACAATGGAATTTGTCAAAATTTCATAGGAGGTCATTAACGGTCATTTGATGTTAGTAATCAAAAAATTTGAGACTAGGGGATCTATATTGACTAGAGACTTAACTGCACAAATTTAAAGTTAATTCCAAAATGCAATGATGCAGTTTCTTTGCACAAATTTTAGGCTTACTAGCTTGATTGGATGAGTGTATAAGATCGTGTTTAAGTTTTTGCCGAGAGGATGAAACTAGTATTTTCGTAAATTATAGATAACTTCCAGGGGATTTTATTCATGAAAAACATATAAACAATGATATTTTGATTGTGGTTGAATTAACTGATTCAAGAACGAAAGCTAATTTGTCTGGCATTGTTTGGAAAGTTGATTTTAAAAAAGGTTTCGACAACATAAAATGGAACTGTGTTGATATTGTTATGTAAATATTTGGTTTTGGAGATGTTTGGAGAGCGTGGATCAAGTGGTGTATCTTTAATGTATTTGTTGTTCTGATCAGTGGAGATGCCACACAAATGTCTAGGAGTCATAAAGGTATTATACATGGGGACCCAATATCCCCATTCTTATTCATTATGGTGGCAGAGATAAAATGATTAAAAAAAAAAAACTGATTCTATTGGTTTTGTTTTTGGTTTTCAAGTGTTTGATAATGGCACTATTATCAATCATCTACAAATTACTAATGATTTAATAGTTTTTCTCGAAGATTTAGAAGAACATCTTGTTTGCTTTTCAATTGGTGACTGATGTAAAGGTAAACTTTCGGAAAAGAGACATTGCTGGTATTGGTGACCATGATGGTTGAATTGTGCAAATATTTTTGGTTGTCGACTGGTAAGTTTGCCAATCAATTATATTGGCATACCACGTGGCAGTAAAACTAAGAACGTGGAAATCTGGGAATTGATTATTTAGAAGTGTCATCAGAAATTGAGTACTTGGAGGATACACGTTATCTAAAAGACAATGGTTAATTATGATTAACAACGTTATCCCAAGCTTACCCATCACTACGTCCCTATGTTTCAGATTTCATTTTCCCTGATGAAGGAGATTGAGATGATCATGAGGAATTTTTTGATGGGGATGCTCAATTTCAAATAAGAAGAGGAGGTGAGTGGCTTGGTCAAATGCGGTACTTCCAAATCCTCATGGGGGCATTGGGATGAAAAACTTAAAGATGGTAAATAATTTTTTATATTGCAAATGAATTTTGAGGGATAATAGAGAGAAAGAAGCATTATGGAGGCAAATCATTCTTGATAAATTTGGAGGTAACCCTAATACATTTTTTTCCCTAATGTTTATTCTGAAGCAGTTGGTCATCCATTCGGCCAATCAGTGCCGAATATCGGGGTATTACAATACCACCACCTTAAATTGGAGCCGTCCTCGGCTCCAGAATATATTCAATCCCAGATCTCCGACGTTCCCTGCCCCTCATGAGAAGCACATGGACTGACCCCGTCCAGCGTACCTTCCCACCCTCGGCAGGTGACCCGTCGTCGGCTCTGATACCATTTGTAAAGACCCGTCCCTCCACCAATACTGTCCCCACTTAGCCACTGCGGTCGTCCGGCAGTGTGGGGTTTTCAACGGGCATCGCTACGGTCATCCTACGGCAACTTCCTATGAGGTCACCCATCCTTGGATTGCTCCCGCCCGAGCACGCTTAACTGCAGAGTTTTCTGCCAACTCTGTAGCCAATTGTGCTGAAAACGCCTCGGTATAATGTAGACGTTCCTTGTCTCTTGTGAGAGAAGTATCTGGCATAATTGCCCAACATACTCCCCCATCCTAGCACAAGCGAATGACCCCTAGTTGTATCCCAACTAACACCGATATTGTTCCCACTTATCCACTACGGTTATCCAACAATGTGAGATTTTTAACGGCACTCTTGCGGACATCCAACAGAAGCTTCCCGAGAGCTCATCCATCACGTGACTACTCTCGGCCGAGCACGCTTAACTGAAAATTTTTTCCCACAACTCAGTCAAGTGAACCCATCAGGCCTCGGTGTTAGGAAATGACAAACCATTACTTATATTCCATTCGGCCAACCACTGCCGAATATCGGGGTATTACAATACCACCACCTTAAATTGGAGCCGTCCTCGACTCCAGAATTATTCACAAGCCCAGATCTCCGACGTTCTCTGCCCATAGTCTATGGGCTGGAATCCTAAAGACTAGAACTTATGTTAAGGACAATACTAGGTTGTTAATGAATAATAGTTCTAGCATCCTTTTCTGGTCTGACAATTGGGTTGGTGAGGTTAATCTAAAAGATAGATTTCCAAGACTATACAAGCAAAAATACTTTTTTTAAGAAATGATTTCAGACTAAGGAGCTTGGGACTTTAATTTTAAGAGAAATCTAAATGAGCATAAGATGGGTGAAGTTGTATTTTTGCTTTAGCTGTTAGAAGTTTTATCTTCATTGGAAAAATGTTATGCTTCCCTGGATGTGGATGAATTTTGATTTTTTTCCATATGATCAAGTCTAGAATCCGAAAATCCTTTTGAAAGTTTTCTTTCTTATTTGATGTCTTTGAAGGTGCACCAACCATGGATTTTCTACAGAGAGCATGTAAGATTAATTTTATTACTTGCATGTTGTGTAGTGATGAGTTTGAAACACAAAATCACCTATTTTTTCATTATCTTAAAACTACAAAGATTTGGCATTTTTTTTTTGGATAGTTTTGATGTTAAATTGGTTTTCTCTGAAAGAATAAAATATAATATTTGGGAGTGGTGCAACAAGAAGAGCATCATAATGATAAAAAAGATACGGGGTATCTTGCCTTTCGCAATCTGGTGGATTATTTAGAGGGAGATTAATTGTAGGCTTTATAATAATAAGCGAAGAAACTTTAATCAGTTAATAGTGTTTGATAAACGTACGTTTTTTAGCTAGTATTGGAATTCTAGAATCTTTTAGGTTCATTCTTTTGGTAACTTAATTTGTAACTGGGAAGCTGTCGTCGGAAACGGCTAATCTTTCTTGTACTTTCCGATTCCCATTATTTCTGTGAAAATCAATTTTTAATATATTTTGCCCCTTTTCTTAAAAAAAAACATGTGAAAAATGAATTGGTTCCTATAACTCATAGATAGTCAACTTCAATGCTTTGTTCCGCCAAGGCTGAAATATGCATAACTTTGGATGAAGCTTCCTCAGGGCAATTTCTGTGGGATGAGTAAATCTTAGATTTTCTCATTCTGTGACCACTATGGAATGGACAAACATGAAAAATGGATGGTAAAACCAACAAATTTGTGGGTTTTCTTATTTCGGCTCACTTTAGCCGTGCGATTGATGTTTAACCAACTTGCGTCTGAAGATCAGCTGCGTGGCCGAAGTTCCACCGCCTAACGACTCCATCCAATCGCTCTCTTAGAATTCTCTATGAATACTAATTTCTCATACTGTATCAAATTACACCTCCTTCAAACTTCAAATAACACAAAAAGTATCTTCCAATTTGAATATAATTTGTTGAAAGATTTCTAGACCCGTGATATTTCGTCGAGATTAATATACTTGAGAAGAAGATTTAGCTATTTGCAAAAATTATGTGTTACAAACTTAGATTGCAGGAGCAGAAGCACCGAGTGCGAATTTCTGGCGGAATATTTACAAAAATTTCTGTAGTGACAACTGCAACCTAAGTCGTCGTGTTATATGTGACTTACAATCTTGTTTTGCGGCAACTAAAAGAGAACTAAGTGAATGTGTAGCTTTAACCATGGAATTCAATCGATTAATAGTGAGGGGTGAAACTGATGCTGAGTTGATAAGAGAACCTTCAGAGGAATAACAAAGATGGAGAAGGGTAGTATTCTGTTTCGTAAGGTTGTTTCGAAATCCTTAAGGTGATGGAAAAATTCAATCCCTTTTTTTTTTGATGTAGTCACACAAGTAAATCTCAATAAAGATGTGTATTGACTACAATATTTATTTTAGTTTAATGGCTATTTTTAATTAGAAATAAATGCTTATCCAGTAATGTAAATTATATGTAATCTGATTTCAACAAAAAACAATATTTTTTATTAATTAAAATTAAAATCACATTATTAGCAGAAATAAAAGTTACAAGTCTTTTTAATTCAGGTCATCATTGTCTTCTTCACCTTGATTCCATTCTCCAAGACCCGAAATATTCTTACTTGCCAAGAAATTTGAAACCACCTATATCTTCGTATTTTTGAAAAGCAGAAGTTGATTGGTTAAAAACCATGATCGGTTTGTATAAACGTAAAAATGGTTGGTTGCAATAGGATAATAATATGTTGGAGAAAGGCGTCTCGCATCTAGATGAATAACATTATATTGTGTCATAGGATTTATGTCCGGTGTAGCTCCTCGGCTCTCATGCCAAGATGAAGTGTGACTAGCAGTGCTGGCAGACCTTGTACGACCATCAAGATTTACACTTGACTCAATCCAAACATCATTTCGTACACCTGATATTTTCGAACCTCAGCCACGTGCAAAGATGTCGTTTATTGAGTTAACCACCAGTAACCGTTACACTGTGGCATTGTGTCCTCGACTGTTCTTCGGTGGCATCTACATTACAATAAGGATAAGTATGTTCCGTAAATATCAAAACTATTGCAATCGTGGTTGTCTCCTTGTGAAGTTAAACTTGGCAACCCTCAATTTAATTGGGGCAAATTTGATGAAGATGATGAAGAACTTTCATCTTTGGGGTAGGTCATAGAGCATGGTTCTTCTGGAGGCAGATGACTAGGAGTGATAAATTTATCCCGACTATAACGAGATAATCCCGGCATATCAAACCCATAAATGTGCATATTGTGAACATCAATTACCGGTTTGGCAATTTTTTAGTACCATTTGAGATACACTGCTTCATTAATATTCATTTTGACGATTTCTTCATATCTTTCGCATGGCCTCTGTCGCAACCTATCAAAATATGATCCATAGACTTGCATATGAGTATAAGTGATATTTTGTAGCAGACGTCAGTACTTTTTTAGTTTTTGGTTTCTTTTTCTCGTTATAGAGTTTATGACAGCCTTCATGCTCATTATTTTTGCCAAAAATCGTCAAAAATAAGCAGAATATTTTGTTTAGAAAAATTAGGAACAAAAAAAACGGAATGGCGTGAGTGAAAATGGTTGAAAATGCGAGAATTTATAGTGTTGGAAAATTATATCCGTTAAAAATAAATCACTAACCATGCACGTGAAAACTGTAGTCGCATGCTTATCCTCTTGCAGCAGAGTGCATTTGCCCATAGTGTAAAATCACTTTTACCAATCCACGTGACTGACCTAAATACAACATGCAAATTTTCATAAGAATTGCCCTTAACCAATTGTCTACGAAACTTGACAGGAGAAACAACTTAATCCACCAATAAAATATTCTTCTTGAGAATCAGTTTTTCTTTTGAATTATACGCTCGCATGATGGTAAAAATTTGATTCTACAATATTACTAAGTCTAATTTAGATAAATGTATACACATAATTCATCATTCGCCACGTGTCGGAAGAATTACATGTGGAAGACGCCCAGCCACATCAAGACACGATGACACGTCTCAACACCCAAGGGGCACGCGTCATCTACCTTCATTCATCATCGGATCCATCCAACGGCCAGTAGCCTGGGGGCACTGAAGCATCGAGTCACTGAGAAGTACTGAAGAGCACCCTAAGATCTGCTTTACTCCATCTCGAGGAGGACCCGAGATCAATGGAGAAGATTAATCCCACTGACACGGATGTGACGGGGGCCGCAGACAGCTGTCTGGCGCACGCAGGCAGCTCAACCTCCCGCATTAAACACTCTATACATAGAGTACGTGTCAATCAACCTGTGGAGGAGAAAAGAGGTGAACCATCGTTACCATATATGACCGTTGGAGCCATCGGTTAATAACGAAGATACCAGCGGGATCAACACAAAGATCAAGAGGATAAGGTTGCAGGTGTCTCTGATAGTGGACCCCATGTTTTATCCCTATAAATACCCCTCTCCACTAAGAGAAGAGAGGTCGACCAATTCTGAGTTAGAGTAAGAAATAGGAGCAGGAGAGAGAATGAGCAAGAGTAAGTGATAGAGTTATCTTCGTCTAGCTTCGTTATTCACTCCAAAGTCATTCAACTATCTTTGTAATCCCCTTAATGCATAGTGAAACAACTACCCCCGTGGATGTAGGCCTTAGTGCTGAACCACGTAAATCATTGTCTTATTTATATTCAGCACTATATCTTCTGCTTTATTTGTTATGTTTGGTCTATTATACATCACGATCGGGAGAGCGACTAAGTTGCTTTTCCCTGAGTAGACAAGGACGAGCCCGAAGGCTCTGAGTCGATGAGTCATCGTTTCAGTTTAACTTTACTTACAATTTATTTCCCTTATCTATATGTGAATGCATGCGAATGTTGTTTGTGAACACGTGGATGCCAGCGTTATTCTTGTGTTCACAATAAATTAGAAAACACCAGACATTAGAGGCTAATTCGGTTAGTATGACCAAGTCTAAAAAATATGACCGCGGGGAAGAAGCCGTCATGGGTTGTATTTCTACTTGCTTTTATGCGCCTTCTTCCAAAACGGGTGGAAGCCAAGACTTTATGCTCTTGGTATTAATTTGGCTACTAGATTGCAAGTCATTGAAGGTGATGCTCCAACCATCGCTGCTGCTATTAATGGCCCCGGAATAAGACATTTCTTGGAATAAACACTTGGTCATTTTACAAATCGGAGACTCGGAGAATTCATTTACTAAACATTTTATCTGTCGTTCCCGAGAAATTTAAACCACGCTCTGTTGCTCACTCACTATACCAATATTCTCTTAGATTAAACTTAACTGATCCGTGGTCACATTTGAACCCACCTTAATGTTTCTCTTGTATCCTCAAGGTAAACGAGGATAATCAATAAATACAGCAAATGTTATAAACGTGTAATTATGTTAAGAATATCTAGGATAAATCCCGTTTATTATTGGGATGCCCTTGTGTCTAGCCTATAAATAGATGCTCTAATGTTGTCTATTGCACACACCTAATTTGAATTTCTCCCCTCTTCCTCTCTATATTTTGTGTCTCTCTTTCTTTATTTTCTAGTTTCACATCACGTTATCATGCACGTCGTTCTGCCAACTGATAGATATTTTATTTTTTTGAGTTTTCCCTTGATTCTTGTATTATTATTATTTTTTTAAACGAATCCATTTACGATTTTCGTGGTCTGCCAATGTTAATAGGCAAATCAAAACTATATTCGAGGAATACATATATTTACTTTGGCTTGTTCTTATTTTGCCTTTTGTTTTGTCACGGAACATTGGATCACGAGCATTATACAGCTTCTAATTGTATACAATGCTCATGATTGATGAATTGAGTGAACCTTTAATATAGGTTATTATGGTTCATGAATACAAGTATTTTTAGTTTACTAGGGTTTCTTTCTCTCGTTCCTTATGCTTTGAAAAGCGTTGAAAATCGTTGGGATCAATATCATGTTCATGGAATCATGGACGAATTTGAAGTATGTAGATTTTGTTTTCATGGAACGATTTCATTAGCTAGTCAAACTACACCGGAGGCATTATTTGTTAACTCTGTAGATCTGTTGGGTCAAAAGCCCAACAAGCTAAAGTACACTAATATATGTGAGGAGCCCAACCACATTGCTTATTGCTTGACATCAACAGGACTAAAGTTTCCCAAGAGTTAAGCTATAATAATCTCTACTTGGTTTTTTTTTTTTTTTATTTCTCGTTATAAACATATATCGTGTGGTGATCAACTTTTTGGTTAACAAGTTCGATTTCCTTTCTTCTCCAATCTTTTACATAGAAAAAGAAAAAAAAAAGAAAAAAAAATTATTGAAAAATATAGTTTACAGTTTCTATTCCTTTAATGAAACTGTAATCACCAAAAATTGGTGTTATCGCGACTTAATTACCTTTATGGTAACTAACCACATGCATGGTTCATAAACCTCCGGCCAATTAAGTTTGGTATCTTTGTCTTTTAGACAAGGATCATGTGATTTACATATGGTTTATATTTTTTTTTATATACAAGAAACCATTTATCAACCTCAAAGTAGGTTTCTTAAGCGATAATTAAAACGACAATATTTTTTTATTTTTTTTTGTAATGGTTTGATTTTTCTCTACGAGTTTGATAAATCATAAAAACCAATTTCTCTAAAATTTTTTCTCACATGAAACCAAAATAAGATAAGAGAAAATATATTGGCATATTTTCTAAAATTTTGCCAATAATGGTTTGATTTTTCTCTATTCTGGAAGATTGATTGTTTCAAACAAATTTTACAATCAAATATGTATGGTTTTATCTAATAATAAACCATTGGTTTCCATTTTCCTTTACATGAAACCATTCATCAACTAGAAAGAGTAGATTTTATCTCTTTAAAGAAAAATAACGATAATGATTTCTTTATATTCTTAAAAAGAAACATATAATTCAGTCGAATTTATTTCATCTATATTGATCCCTAAATGATGAAATATCGTTAATATGTTATAAGTCAATCGTTAAATACCGATGAACGAGAATTTGCTGCATTCTTTAAAGATATTGAGCAATTTTATTTTGTTTTTTGTTTTTCTCGGTAATAATCTCCAAAATTCGGATTTTTTCCACTTATAGTTGGATTACGTTGGGACAATAAAGATCAATGGGTGCGCACCCGGCATGTTAGCCAATATTATTAGTCCTTGTAGTGACTATATTGATCTTAATTTAATTTTCTTTTGATAAAGGAAGTCCATAGTTTTATTAGAAAAACTTAATTTCTCTTGGAGATTTATTTGCGTATTCTATATGTTTTTGGCTACTGCCAGCAAAATCCATGATGAATGGTAAATGTATAATGACTTTTGAATAGTCGATATATGTGGTACATAAAAACCAGAAATTATTATGAGTATATGTCTTCGAAATAATCAGATAATACTTTACGAAACTTGTTTTCGTTTTATGAGATGAAAATATTTTCGCCATAATCAGGGGGAGACTATACACTACCAGCAAAAGTTGGTGTTAATTAACTTCAATGTTATATCAGTTTCTCTCCCATAATGACCAACTCAAAAAAGGCTGCTATTAACTAGGCGTAAAAATCTCATTTGCTTTTATATAAGCGTTTGCCTCTTAAAGAGGAAAATCCAGTCACATCTCGTAAAATAAGTAGTGTTCCATGAGAGCCTACTTGGTAGTGCTCCAATTGGGTTTTTTTTTTTTTTTTTTTTTAACAATACTATTGCCTCTGTTTCTCAACTTTACACATTTGCGAAGGCTGAAGTTGAAAAAGTTGTTGCTGCGAAGACTAGAAGTAAGGGTAAAACTGTCGCTCGCAAGGGTAAATCCTCTGTCCCCTTAACTAAGAAGCGAAAGGTCCAATCCTCTTCTCGCCTTAGCTCAAGCTCTGAATCTTCTGACGAGGATAACCATGAATTGAATCTTTCTCTCGCCAAGAAGATTCCATCGACCGCCTCTTCCATGGATCGGTTATCCAAGATTTTCTCCCATCATTTCCAAGGAATGGGAGATGCTCCCCTAGCTTCTCTTTGCGGAGCTCTCGCAAACGTGTGTAATCTTTGCGCTTTCTTGGAAGGCAATAATTCATTCAATGGAGTCTCTAGAGTTGTGTCTCCCGATCTTTTGAATGCACTTGGGTCTCTCGTATGTGTACAAATCATATTTCCACTAACTTTAAATTGTTTAAGTATATATATATTTTAATGATTTTTCTATCATCTTCTATAGGTTGGAAGATCTTCCTTTGTAGTTGCCTCGGACCTTGAGAGAAGACGCAATAATCTTGAAAAGAAGAATTTGCGGTTGAGCGAGAAGATTCAAGAATTAGAGACCGAGAAGGCTGCGTCATCTCGTGAGAAAGACGAGAGAATTCAAAAGTTAAACACCGAACTTGATTCCCAAAAGGATAAGGTGTCCTCTCTTCAAAATGCCAATCAGCAACTTTATGGTATAAAATTTTACCTCCTTTTATTATTTTTATTTTAATGGTCGCCTATTGCTACACCGACTTATTACTTTCGCAGATGTATATAATCTCTCCGATGAGGCTATTCTTCTCCATACATTTCCTGATCCTATGGATAATAACCTTCTTCTCGCTCACCTCAACAACTCTTTAAGTAGTTCATCAAACAAAATTAACTCCCTTTCATTAAATGAACTTCAGACCAAATATCGTCTTTTAGAAATTGAACATAGATCTGGTTTAAGTGCTGCCAACCAATTTAAACGAATGTTTCTCGAGTCCAATAAAGAAATCAAAATTTTGAGGAAGAAAATTAGTGACCATATAGATGATAAAGATCGCATTGCTAACAATGGTGCACAGGCATTAGCAACCTTTCAAAAATCTCTCCTTGAATTACAAATTGAGCGGGACGAATTGCTTCGCCAGAATTCCTTACTTAGTGAGCGAGAAGATCAAATTCGCTCCCTCCTTGTTATAAATAGTGACGATGAATTCGCCCTGGCAGCGAAAGTTTTAGATAATGCCAGAAATAATCTAGGTGTTGATGTTAGTCTTCACGCCGAGCATACTTCCTTGGTTAAAGATATGATATCTGATAGAGAAGGTTATTTGTTACACCTACTACTTCTTACTTCTGTAGTATTGCTTGTAAATTATTAACTTGTTGTTACTTATTTGCAGAATCTGAGAAGAGGCTTCGTGTTAGAATTAGAGAGCTTGAATCGAGAAGGAACAACTCGCGGGAATTTTCCAAATGAGAATTGAAGAACTCAAACCGAAAAACAACAACTCGCCAAGAATCTCTCCTTCGTAATAACAAGTATTCCAAGTTGAAGAAACAATTTGAAACAACAAAGGAGAACTTTAGTAATGATGTTGTTCGTTTTCGCAATGGAGCCATGGAGTATGTTTGTAAACACCAACATCCTCTCGCATACATATCCCCGGCTTCTTGAAAAGGTTCCCGAGAACTTGCCTGCCTCGAGATGTTTCGATAGTGAAGTCACAAGAAGAAAATTCTCGCGACGAGAATAATAAAATCTGATGAATCGGATGAAGAAGAAGAATCACCCAAGATGTAATTCTTTTTGTTTTCTTTTGCTGCGTGTAATATCTGTACATTGCTGTATCTTTGTTATAGTGAACTCTTTTTTCATGAATTCAATCTTTGAAATGGATCATCGCGACGGAGTCGCGGGTATCTTTATGAATTGAGAATTCTATCTCTTTATGTTGCGACAAGGTCGCAAATATCTTTATGAATTGAGAATTCTATCTCTTTTTGTTGCGACAAGGTCGCAGGCCGCCTCTACATTTTCATGCAAAGGCCCATTGACCTTGCCTTATCATTTTGTGTGGTCTTCCAAGTCGACCTCCCTAATTAGAGGTCCTCCCCTTCACTTCATTGCGACAAAATCGCAGGACGTCCTTACACTTGCATGTAAAGACCCATTGATCTTGTCTTATCATTTTCCAAGTATTTTTGCCTCTCATAGGATGTTTTAGTTGCGACAATATGACAGGCCTAGATATCCTTGCGAATATAGAGTCCTATGACATTGCCGCCTTGCGACGAAATCGCAGGACGTCCGTACACTTTCGTGCAAAGACCCATTGATCTCGCCTTACCCTCGCGTTAGTATTATTGCCTCTGCAGGGATCATTGCACAAATATGACAAGCCTAAGTCTCCTTGCGGAAACAAAGCCTCATGACATTTGCGTCTGTTTGGCACTCCCCCAATGGAGAGCACCGCCTTATCATCTCCCACAGTTTGCCCCTTCAAGGAGGCGAAACATCGGCCATACAAGACTAGCTCCTCCCATCCGGTCTTAACAACAACCAGCTTGTTTTCGCAGCCTCTTATCCCTTATACCTATATGGTTTATGGTTACGAGACTGCACCCTAAGTGGAGTTTTCTTCGGGCGAGTGCGGCACATGCCAAGACTTGCCAAGAATGGCCAGGGTAGGTTCATCCATCCCGGCACTCGGCTCAACCGTGTACCTCGGCGCCTTGTGCATCCACCGACTCCTTGGAAGAGACCCTCGGTCGCCCAACCAGGGTATAACCTACATATATAGTTGGGAATCCAAGGTATCTCCCGGATAGGCTTTCATGGGCCCCAAATTTTCATGGTTCAAAGCTTCGGAGCGGTGTAACCTTCCCCCGAACCACGGCGAGAGATACCCCTTATATGACGCACTTTAGGTCTTACATTTGCCTCTTACGAAATGTTATTCGCGAACTAGGGTGTACGCCATAAAGGTTCGTCCCATTCATTTGCGCATTTATATTTGTTGAATCATTCAATCATTCATGTTTCATTATTTGTCGATATTTGTTTTGCGAAGTATTCGCACAGTTCTGTTTCACTTGTTGTATTTCACTTTTCTTTCTTAGTCGAATTCTCATTTTTACTCTTCACGAGATTCTCGCATATCATTACTTCAACCGCTATTTTTTCTCCTGTTTTTGTTGCTTATTCATTTCTTATGCCTTTGCTCCTCATATCCTTTGCTTCTTTATTACCATAATATTCGCCGTCTCTAGGCATTCACCTCGCGAGGTATGTTCATCCTTACTTCTATGGCATCCACCATCGCTTTTTCCTTTCTCTTGCTCATCTCTCACATGTCAAGTTTCCACCCTTTTCTTTTGGCATTCCTTTCTTCGCAGCTTTCTACATCTATTTCATGACATTGTTGCGACTCCTTCCAATCTCCCTGTATAATACCAATGCCATTTGGATGTGGGAATTTAATACATTGATGATACGTTGACGCGACTCCCAAGATTTCATGAAGCCACGGCCTCCCAATCAGCGCATTGTATGGAGATTCCACGTCAACCACACAGAATAAAATACCAGTTGATAATCCTTGTAGAGGTATTCTCATGTGAACCTCTCCCTTTGGTTTGTTTGCAGTGCCATTAAAGCCATATATCTTGTATGTAGAGGGGATCAAATCCTCATCTTTTCCTCCCATCGTCTTGTAAGTATGGTAGAAGAGGATATTCACCGAACTTCCGGTGTCGATTAAGATTCGGTTGATCGCCCAACAAGCTTCTGCCTCATCATCTTCTCCATCGACTGGTTTCGGGTTAATCTCTAGTTTCACAACCAACGGCTATCATGTGTTTCTCTTCCTTTTGGCACTTCATCTCGCAAAAGAAATAGTCTTCAATCGCCACTGTTCTAATCAAGCGTTGACCTCGCTGCACTCATAATTTCTTTATCATTAGCATCTCTCGCAAAGACTCTACTGAGCACGTTGTCATGAAAATCTTCGATGGTGCGATAGGAGTGGACAATGGAGTTGCAGTTCAAATTCTTGGCTTTTGTTCCTACTTCTATCACAAATGTTTCTTTTCCCTTCGCTGACACTGTTCTGTGCATCTCTCGTGGTGGTGGTAATGTCTCGACCTGCTTTCTTCTCCCCTTAAAAGTGATTCACTTCCCCGATCAATCATCCTGGAGAATAATTCTCTTTATGTTTCTACAATCGTTTGTTTGATGCCCATGGAAGCGATGGTAAGAACAAAACTCATGGCTTCTATCGCCCGGCGGTGGTTCCATTCCAACATTCCAAGGTGCAGGTACATTTTCCATCACAAGTATAGCTTCCCGGATCTTTTCAACGCTAGCATTCAGTGGAGGCATCTTAATTTGTTCCCATACTTGTTCTATGACTTCTCTCGCCTCCACGGTTATTTTGCCTTCGTCCACCATAAGTTTCTTGCACATGATCTAGCCTCTGAATCTTATTATTGTCACATTCTGGTTGTAGTAGTTCCTTTCACGTTCAAACTCTTCTTGATCGTGGCTTCCCATGGCTACTATCTTCTCGCTGTCCCTCATCGCCTCTCCTTGCTCGTCGTCGTCCTTGCGGTGCTCGCCACCGTATTTATGAATTGAGGTAACAAACTTGCGTTCGCGCGTTGGAGTTCGTGTTCGCGACGGGATAAGAATTCATTTCATTTTGTCTTTCTTCTAAGGCAATATATTCTTCCTGTAATTCTCGCAGTTCTGCCATCGTGATTGTATTTTTGATTCTAAAAATTTGAATGTATAACAAGTTAGTCGCGAAGAGAGCATTCACAAATGAGAGTATGAGATATCTCTCTCAACCCGTCCTGCCATTTCGCTGCACATGGTTCTCCATCTTACTGTCAACTGTCTTAAGCTCTCGCCAATCCTTTGTTTCAGCCCGAATACATCCTCAATACCTGGTCGCGAAGAGTTGTTACTTATGTATGCTCCCAGGAATGTGGCTTGTAAATGATTGAATGATGTGATTGTGTTCCTTGGGACCTTCAAACCATTTTAGTGCTTCTCCTATTAAGCTTGACGCGAAATATTTGCACAATATGGCATCATGATTCTCCCATTGTAACATACATCTCCTATAAGCCTTAATATGTTGTATCGCACAAGTTGTTCCATCAAAGATGTTGGTTAATGCAGGTAGATTACATTTAGGAGGTATTCCTCCCATCTCGCACTTCTAGCGTGAAGGGATTCTTCGCGGCTTCGCAATAGCTTCGTCTAACTTGTCTTCTTCCTCCTTCCCTTCTATTGTTCAAGAATCCTCTCATTTCAGCTAGCTCTCTTAAGATTTGTTCATTTGCCTCGTAATTTGATTCTACCGGGTCTTTTTAGCTCGCTTCTCTCCTCTTCGCTCGTGCCTATTTTGACCTTCCCCGCTCATTATCTTCTCCTCTTCTTTCCTCGCGACGCTCTTCTTCGCCTCTTTCGTTAATTCGCACGCCATTATATCGGTTGTTCTCTTTCTTGGCTGCCTCTCAGCTCTCATCATTTGCACCCTCTCATACTCTTCATTAATATTTCTATTGGTACGATTTTGTTCCCTCCTTCTCTCGCGGTTGTCATGGTTATTCTGACGGATTGCCTCCTCCATCTCTTGATTTTCCATTTCTTCTCTTAGCCTTTCTCTCTCGCGAGCTAGTCGCGCTTGTTCAATGTAGTGTCTCTCAATGTCATCCTCGATCTCTCGGTTTCTTCTCAATTCTTCTCTCCCATGCAAGATTATTCTCCCTTCAGCAGCTGAGTCATTTGGTTCTTGGAATTGCATGTTTCCTTGATTTTCCCTATTCCGCTCATTTGGAAGATTTTCGGGCTGAGGAATATAACGATCTTCTATTTCTCCTCTTCTCTCGCCGTGCTCTATATTCGGATTTTGTGTTTCTTCATTGGTGCGTTCTGTTGGTACAACTCTCCTTCTTTCTTCTCCATTCGATCTTGAACTTGATCTCACGCTACTTCTAGATCTCCTATTTTGCAACCTCATATTTTCCATCCTCAATTCGTGATTCTGTCTTGTCAAGTTTGCTCGTTCCTCTGCCTCTAGCCGTCTCTCCTCGTGTATTGTTTGTCTCAATCTTTCTAGGGCTGCGATTTCTTCGTCACCTGGATTCATTTCTCCATTCATTTCTTGCTCTCCTCCTCCTTGTCCATTGTTCACCAACCGCTGCCCTCTTCTCTCTCGTCTTCAGAATCAGATCTCCAAGTATGCACGCTTACTCTATCATAATCCACTGCCGCGTTTGCTACTGGGGAGATTGGTGGCTGGTTTTGACCTTCCCCATCATTTCTCATATTCATCCTTGATGATTCTCCTGTTTCATTCCTCCTTTCTCCAAAGAAGTCTCCCACTTCTTCTTACAATCGTTGGTTGCCCTTGTACATTTCTTCTTCTAACCATCTTTCTTTTTCAATGAATTCTTGAGTATCTTTTCCAAATCTCTTCTCTGTTAATCTATATTCTTTCCAATTTCTTCGTCAATCACTGCTCGTCCCTGTTTCTAGCGCATATGTAGTAGCAGGAAATCCCACACTACACCCCTCACTATATTTTGGTTAATTAGTCCATTGAAAGTTGCATAATTGAGAATGTTTATTGATTAATTTCATGAGTTCTACACAAGAAAAGTAGAATCACACTTAGCAAGTAAAACACTCTTAAACTTTCTCTCTCCTAATGACTTACCTAACAATTCTCCAAAGATCCCCCCACAACAGACTCACTCGACCCTTTATATAGGGTAATACATAGTGGATGACAGCTAAGCTATCCTTTATTTTCGGGAATGTCTCGCGAAGTGTCGCCAGTGTACAACTATTCCATCTCGCGACACTTCTTAACCCTCGCCGCATCTCACGTCTTCTTTATGTCTCGCTTTGTCGTTATTCTTTGCGTCGTTTATTTTAGCTCTCTGCGACTGCCTCGCGACATCGTTGTTTATTAACTTCGCGAGTCCTGTATGTTGCGATATTATGGTCCTACAAGAGTAGATTTTATCTCTTTAAAGAAAAATAACGATAATGATTTCTTTATATTCTTAAAAAGAAACATATAATTCAGTCGAATTTATTTCATCTATATTGATCCCTAAATGATGAAATATCGTTAATATGTTATAAGTCAATCGTTAAATACCGATGAACGAGAATTTGCTGCATTCTTTAAAGATATTGAGCAATTTTATTTTGTTTTTTGTTTTTCTCGGTAATAATCTCCAAAATTCGGATTTTTTCCACTTATAGTTGGATTACGTTGGGACAATAAACATCAATGGGTGCGCACCCGGCATGTTAGCCAATATTATTAGTCCTTGTAGTGACTATATTGATCTTAATTTAATTTTCTTTTGATAAAGGAAGTCCATAGTTTTATTCCGAAAAACTTAATTTCTCTTGGAGATTTATTTGCGTATTCTATATGTTTTTGGCTACTGCCAGCAAAATCCATGATGAATGGTAAATGTATAATGACTTTTGAATAGTCGATATATGTGGTACATAAAAACCAGAAATTATTATGAGTATATGTCTTCGAAATAATCAGATAATACTTTACGAAACTTGTTTTCGTTTTATGAGATGAAAATATTTTCGCCATAATCAGGGGGAGACTATACACTACCAGCAAAAGTTGGTGTTAATTAACTTCAATGTTATATCAGTTTCTCTCTCATAATGACCAACTCAAAAAAGGCTGCTATTAACTAGGCGTAAAAAATCTCATTTGCTTTTATATAAGCGTTTGCCTCTTAAAGAGGAAAATCCAGTCACATCTCGTAAAATAAGTAGTGTTCCATGAGAGCCTACTGGTAGTGCTCCAATTGAGTGTACCAAAATACTATTCACATTCTCAAAATTAATATCTCATCCCTTGATGATGATGAGATCAAAACGCCCGTGGGCGCTGGTACCAGTAAATTTTGAATTTTTCAAAATATGCATATACTTGAGAATTGTGTGGGATCGTGGTAAACAAGAATGATTGTCGAATATTCATTTAAAGTAGCTACTGAAATAAATGATGGTGGTTTTGAACCCCTCTGCTGAGGATTATCGACATATGTGATTGGTTGGCATATAATCCAAATTAGGTTGGATTGATTTCTCGATTGATGCAATTTTGGATCCAAACTTAACACCTTAAACATGCGAAGCATATTAATTACAGGTTGGTGTAGTGATATTGCGTTTTCATATGGGAAATATTTTCGTTGTAAAAACGATTTGAGGGTTTTATTTTATTTTTCTCAAAACCCTAGGATTGGTTTAATAATTGTTCTCTTTATATGATGCTTTTGGCGTGGTAGTCTTTGAATGACTCGTATGTATCCAGAGACCATATTCGTATTTGTAATCCTTGTAAGATTCAAATTATATTCTGGCAACCACCTGACTCAATTATCAGGTTTAACAATCCTTTAAGTGTTTTTAGAAATTTGGTACAAAACCAAAAATCAGGATTAATAAGATATCAACTTTATAGGTCTCTTGAAGGGTCCTTAAAAACACGAAAATCCACGTTTTAGCAGCATAACATCTATTTTCTTTCCTTTCTTAAATCTTCAGTTAGAATTATGCTAGCATAAACTCGTCTTTAAGATATACTAGAGTTATTATTTTGATGCTTATTTTTTGAAAAACTCTTGTAGTTGAGTTAGCATCGATAAATACGTCAAAAGTTGTACTCTTTTCCCTTGGTTTAAGATTTTGTCCCATGTGGTTTTCCTGACAAGGTTTTAACGAGGCAACATCTCGTTGACGTTTAATTTTCTTTCAAAAATGTTGATTATTGTGCTCTTTTTCCTTTGTCCAAATTTTTTCCCATTGGGTTTTACTGGTAAGGTTTTAGTGAGGCAAATTTATTCAACATGGTGGTCATCCAAGGGGGAGATTTATGGATTTTGGTTATTTGGTGGATTCCCACCATTAACTAGGTCATTTTGTTAGACCACATCAACATAACTATCTCCTTTGAATTTGGATATCATTCTAATCCATATAAAGTATGACTACAAATTTGTACATCTATGATACTGTCAATGCGTATTGGCACTTCGTTGAAGAGACTACATCAACTACTTCTGCAAATCATCTCCGAGAAGCTAGCAATCCAAGACACAAGTACTGAATGTATTTAAAGAAGCGTGAAGACCCGAGAACACTACCATTATAAGACTAACACAAAAGAAGACTTCAGCAACTGGAAAATTTCTCACGAAAGCATTGCTATTTCCAGCATTCAAGAAATTTGTTTATCGAAATTGGCTCGACTCGAAGATTTGCAAGCCAAGATTTAACTGAAGTACTTATCAGGGGGAGTATCAAATTAGAAGGTATTTTACTGGACTATCACGTTGTACTCTTTTTCCTTCATCAAGGTTTTTCCCACTGGGTTTTCCTTGTCAAGGTTTTAATGAGGCAACATTTGCGTGTCCAAATCTTTTATAAGTTTTCTCAGTTGTACTCTTTTCCCTTCGATCAGGTTTTGTCCTTTTGGAATTTCCTGACAAGGTTTTAACGAGGCAATTAGCTTAGACACAATGTCATCAGGGGGAGTGTTATAAACGTGTAATTATGTTAAGAATATCTAGGGTAAATCCCGTTTATTATTGAGATGCCCTTGTGTCTAGCCTATAAATAGAGGCTCTAATGTTTGTCTATTGCACACACCTAATGAGAATTTCTCCCCTCTTCCTCTCTATACTTTGTGTCTCTCTTTCTTTATTTTCTAGTTTCACAACAGCAAAGAAGTTTTATCCTTTTAAAAAATAAAAATATTGATACCCAAATCATACGTAATCTTTGACTAGATTCAAATGTGCATCAGTAGCAATTTATTTCAAGTGTCTCGTAGAACAAAATCTGTCGTCAATAGTCATTTTGTCAATTCGGAGACCAGGGAAGAAGCATTAGCAACTGGCAAGAAATGTTGAGCTCATTCCTGGAGATAAAAAGCAGGCGCGCGTACACCTTCATGGTCAGCAGAGAACTTGTTATCCTTCCATTATTTGGACTAAAAAGTTCGTTGTTTCTTACTTAAAGATCAAACCTACGACCAGTAAGCTAAAGAGAAAGCGGATCCTTACCGAATTTGTTAGAAGTAAAATCGGAAACATTGTTAGTTGGAAATCCACTTTCTCAAAAAGCCAAATCTTTCAAAAATTGGGACTTAGTGGGGTTCCAACTTACTAATACTAATCTTTTTTCTATCTCATTTACCAACTCTAAAAGAATTTAAGATTTATCTTTTTGATAGATATAAAGATGTTAAAACAAAACAACTGATAACGATAACTAGTTCATCCCCTCTGCATTCTGACTCTTGTGTTGACATTTCAGGATTGGAGTCATCGCTAGTTTCTGCAATGAAAATCTCATTTCCAAAATGTAATGCTCCTTTTGTGCTTGAACACTTTTCTGCATCCGGCCTTCCAGACATCAGCGCATAAATTTTCATTTTGGTTTTGGTTAAGCTTTACTATTCAATATCTAATATGCTTAGCAGAGTCGGTGCGGATATGAGCCTTGAATATCTGTCACATAACTATCAGATGTGCAGCAATATGCATCGGTGACATCCCTAGAATGGTTGAATCCTCTCGAGCTCTGAAACAAACCCCCAACTCCTAGGCAGAACTGGCAACGAAGTAGTTTTCTGCTCTATAGCTGGCTAGTCTTTGTCACTGTTTCCCCTTCTCCTTTAACGGATTGTTTCTTAGATTATTTTTAAAGGAAGAAGAAAGGATTGTACTACCAATCCGTGTCGTTTCACTCCTTTGATATTGTGCACCATTTTCTTGGATGAAAATGCAGTTCACAAGCATAGGCAATGTATGGTCAAACCCAACTATCTACATCTTACAAGCCAACACCAATAGGCAATAGCAATGAACTGACGCTCATGTTTCCTAGTTAGATGCCCATCGATTAGTGTTGAGGGGTGAATTTCAGTGTAGGTTCTACCCGTCCTAGCTACTACACATGACCTCACAATTCCAATAATAGTAAGAGAGAGAGTTGTTTTTCCATTGTACCTTGTCCTTTCTTTTATAGGCTTTCCTAAAAGCCCATCTTTTCACTACTTCATGACACATGTCCTAATACCTCTTCATTACCCTTAATGTCATTCTTTAACATAACCCCTTCATTCTTCATTAATTCCTCTTTTATCCCCCATCTTTTATGGGTATCTCTATTTGGGCTTGGGTTTAGTCCCCAAGTCCTACATCTTAACCCAAGTTAACCTCTACTCTTAGGAGCATCTCCAACTCGTTAAGGGGATATTTTTTTCATGTATCAACATTAGTCCCCTGACTATTGGGTCAATTATCAAATGATCCAATAGTCAAAAGGATCTCCTTTAGGCGCCTTCCTGTTTTCGCGGCAAATTTCGTTATTTTATCAAATCTGCGATCGTGGGCGACGCTTGGATTTCCCATCATGCAAAACCTTTCTCCCATTTCAGTTTCTGACGGTTACCACTTCCCCTTAGTAACTGCCACGTTCGACCTCAAAGCCCCCATATATATAGAGCTGTCAATCCATTTTTCCCCTAATGCTTTTCCTTCTTCCCTCCTTCTGAACATACCCATATACTCGCCATGTCTGATAGTTCCTCTAGCGGTCCATCATCCGAAGAGAGTAATGAATCCGAACAGCCTAATAGCAATGGTTATGAAGAAACAGAGCATCTCAATCAGGAAGAGATCATCCTGCCCACTCCAGCAGACGGCAGATTATATACAATCGCCGAGTTCACGAGTGGTCCCGCCTTAAAGCGCGCGTTGAGGTTAAGGGAATTCCGCGGAGGTGAGCGCGCTTTTCCTTTAGAAGATATCTTTGTTTCTCGCCTTTTAAACCCTCCTGTGCTGCCTTACCTGCTGCTCCACGATGGCTTATGCAACCCGAATCGGAGAGCATGGATACTTTTGCGTTTAAAAATGTTCCACGGATGGCTATTCGTCGCGGCGATTACAATCTCCCCCTTATCGATATTCGGTCCAAATCGAAAACTCATCTGGTGTGACCACATTGGGCAGCTTGTATACACTCCAACCCTGACCATGTTGCTGCACTCCAGCGGGCCAACATCGAAGAAGGTATACTTTCGTCTCTTAAGCGAGAAGTAAACAAGTGCATTCGTGATATAACGCGGCTCTTCTGTCGTTGGACTTCTCCGGTTCATACCTTTCTCACACCATGGGGAGAAGTGAGCATCGTTTTAGAGGATGTAGTCGCCCTTACAGGACTGCCGATCCATGGTAGTCATTCATATGAGGAGACGGCTGTTTTCGGAGCGCTAAATGATGAGGACAAGGAATTGTGTACTTATCTGCTGAAGTGCAAGGACGACTCTCGTCGTGAACTGGTTCGGAAGACCCAAGCGCCTCCGGAGCGGGCCAAAGGTGAAGAGGTTGCGCCCGAAAAGGAGACCCGCTCATCAGCCAAGAAACTGAAAGCCAAGTGGGTAGAGGAGAAGAAAGCGCCTCCTAAACGCTCGTCTGGAGATCGACTGATGTACAACTCTTTTCCCGCTCATGAGGCAATCCATGGTCCATCTGATCCACTGGAAACTGATCCCGAGTGGGTTGTCAAGGTCAACCGTCGTGCCTCTTTCCCTCTCTGGTTGAAGTATTGGGCTCCCCAGATAGTTGATAAAAAAGCATTCCCCTGCAAGTGTAAGGAGGAGAATCCCCGCGAGTTGGCTGCTTTTATCCTGTTTTGGCTTTGCCATTATGTGTTTGAGTACAATCCCCAAGATACCATTAAAGGTGAGCTCGTGCCGATGGCGGTGTTGTTATCCCGCGATGTTTCTTTTCCACTCGCACCGATGTTTTTAGGCGGCTTGTATCGTCATCTTGACTTGTTCTGCCGGGATCTCCAGATGGTGGGCTCATACCACAAGATCGAGACCTACATCCCTGCTTCCTTCATGTAGGCTTGGTACTGGGAACACGTCCCCCCATGCGCGCCAGAACCAAATGACCTCGCCATCCATCGTGAAGAAGATGTTAAACATGATGATGGTTCATTGAAGAAGCTTCCTGTTGTCTATAGCTACCCGCAGATGGCTTTGTGGAACATGAAGGGGAAGATACCGAAGGGCGATTTAGGCAAGCATCTGGATATAGCCAAACCATTCCCTTACCAAGATGGTCGTTCAGGTCCGGCGCATTATGACTTTCTTGCTCCTTTTGATGTTGAGTTGGATTCCTCAAAGCCTTTATCGGCAACGGACTTTGATTCAGTGATGGCTGTGTTACCTGGTATTCTCCCTAGTTTTTATGCTGGTAAATTTGTTGTTATGTCGTATAATCCTGATCGCGCGGCTCGACAAGTTGGGTTTGATCAGGGGGTTCCTCCTAGGTTTCCTCCTCCAAATAGTTCTAACGTTTAAGACATCATCACCAGCTTCAACCGATATGTCTTCAAAGGGGCGACTTGTTTGTCTGATCGGGGGATCAGTTTTTCGTTCAAGCAACCTATCTTCGCGCGGCCTCTGGCGGTTACCGAGAGAGCCCACGAGTATCATGATTTTTCAAGGCGTCGAGCTTTGAACTTTCTTTTGCGCGAGTCTTCTCCCCATCGTGCTCTGACTGTCCAAGATCTTCGAGAACTTCATGCGTCTAGTTGGGTCAAGCTTGATGATGTCGTGGCTGCTGAGCATCGTATCGTTCCCGCCAACAAAGGTCGCTCGGATCCTGTGGTGACCTCTTGGGCCCCACTCGATGGTCATGAACCTGCGAAGCCAAAGAAATGGGTGTTTTCTGACCGAAAGCCTCCACAATTAAACGTGAAGACGTCCACTAGTCCTTCGGCGCCCCAGGTACTTGCTATATATATATTTTTGTGCCTTTTTCTGTTTTGTCATTATGTTACCACGCTTTATTTTGATTGAGATGGATGGCGGAAATCATTTCCCCAGGGAGCTCATCCTTCCAATCACTTAGGGTGGAAAGCTCCTTCTTACGTGATGGAGGAATACTTAAACATGGCCGAATGTGATTGGACTGAGAGTAGTTTAAAGAAGAAAGCCAGGCGGGAGGCGAATCAGTCTTCTGCTCCGCGCCCCTGTTCCTCTGTTAACATTGCACCTTTTCAGTCACGTCAAAGTCATAGGAGGAGCGCATTGCAACCCCCGAGGGACGTGAGCGGCAGCCCAACTTTCTCGTTTGTGGACCAGTTGTAAGATTTGGGGGTTACCCTCCCTACAGGGGCTGGCTGGGTATCACCGCGCCTTCACGTATCGTCAATTCACCCTCTTAGGGATGAAACTGTTCGTGGCAGGGGTGAACTTCCGGTATCTCACAGTGTTGTTTTACAATCGATGAGCTCTTCTGGGTCTAGCTGGTCAGTTTTTGGTGGGTCCTCATCCCACGTGGCATTAGACGTTAATGCTCCTGTAGGTAGCTTCCTATTTAATACGTGTTTTTTGTCATTCCTCTCTCTTTACCTTCCTCTTCTCACCTTTTTTTTTTTATATAAATCTAAGCTGGCTTTGCAATGATGCTCATTTCTCGTTTGTCAGGTTCCACTAGTGACTCTGAATATTCCTCTAGTTCCTCCGCGTCTCGTCCTAAAGTTGCTGATACTCCGTTAGGCTCGTCAATTCCCGAGGTTGGTTTTCCTTTTTTCTCCTTCCCTTGTTATTTATTACATTTTTGTTGTTCATTTTCCTTTCCTTTCGTTGACATGTTGTTGTTGGTGTTAGGACATGGGTAAGAAAAGAAAGGAGGCCGCGAAACCCGACACAGACATTACCAGGCGCGTAGTCTCTAGTGGCGATGGGTCCTTTAAATGCACTAAAGTGCATGATGGCAGTTCGTCTATTCTTACAGAGAAGCCGGCTAATGTTCCTCCTACTGATGCTCCGACCAGCCCTGTTGTAACGGCAGACCCAGAGGACGCGCAATTTCGCTTCCCTTTGGTGGTGAGTGCTGCCGAGGCTGGGGTGGATCCTTCTACCCATACTCTTGTTCACGGCTTCTGGGTTCCAACTACTCTTGCTGCTACTTATAGAGACATTGTCGAGCGCGGCGGCGGTCATATGGCGAAGGTGGGTCTATTGGGTATTCCTATCTTGTGCTACATGACTAGGAATCTCCTGGAGATTGCGGACCAGCTTGCACATGTAGGGGATGATCTTGTCGACGAGGCAAGGCGCGTGGCTGGGAGGCTTCCGTACAATCTGTGCTTAATGTCAATTTTCCTGTGGAGTGGTTAAAGGAATTGTTGGTAAAGGTGAAGAGCCGAAATGATCCTCGCGGTCGTCTTACCATCCAAATTTCTCAACTGGAGGAGAAGCTTCAAAAGTGCTCGGAGACGACTTCTAGTAAGAAGGTAGTGTTAAGCATGTTGCTTACAGATGTTGGCTTGGCAAATGACGAGGTATTGCGAGCCGAGGCTGCCGAAGCGGAGATCCTTGCTGAGCTCGAAGAGAAACGGCGGGAGTTGGAGAAGCTTTGATTGATTGATTTTTTTTCTTTTGTTGGACTTGATCTTTGTTTAGACTTGGTGTTTATTGTGGGATGTTGGTGTTTGGATTATTTTCTTTTGCTGGTATTTCATTATGGGATACTTCATTGGTGTTTCTCCTTCGAGCACGTTTCTTCAGTTCTTCTTGCATGCCTTGTAGAGTTAGCGGCGTGGGTTTCGTTGGTCGAGATTTATGGTTCACCGATTGCTTGATGACACCTAGGATCGGTGTTTCTTCCTCGCTGTCATCGTCCTCTAATGTTACCTGATCGAGGTTAATAGGATGGTCGGCCGCTTGAGCTCCTGTAGTGTCCGAACCAGCGCCTCCTATGTTTATCATTTGTGAGCTAGGCACGAGCCTCCGGGTGTGGTCGCCAAATATTGAGGGGTGAATTTCAGTTTAGGTTCTACCCGTCCTAGCTACTACACATGACCTCACAATTCCAATAATAGTAAGAGAGAGAGTTGTTTTTCCATTGTACCTTGTGTTTTCTTTTATAGGCTTTCCTAAAAGCCCCTCTTTTCACTACTTCATGACACATGTCCTAATACCTCTTAATTACCCTTAATGCCATTCTTTAACATAACCCCTTCCTTCTTCATTAATTCCTCCTTTATCCCCATCTTTTATGGGTATCTCTATTTGGGCTTGGGTTTAGTCCCCAAGTCCTACATCTTAACCCAAGTTCACCTCTACTCTTAGGAGCATCTCCAACTCGTTAAGGGGATATTTTTTCATGTATCAACAATTAGTATCATGTCCAATCTTGGTTGTTCTGGCTTTCAAGTCTGACACAAAGGAGTAGGTTCATATATGCTGAATATACTTTTACGCATGCTTGCACAAATAATTTCTCTTTGGGATTTTTTTTTTTTTTTTTTTTTTAATTTTTTGAAAGCAAAGATTTTATTAACAGAAAATAAAAGTTATAGAAAGGGAAAAGATTTTCGGAAATACAAGGAGGAAGCTGATCAAACCAGAGCTTATCTATTGAGTTCTCTCCGGCTAACTTTGCTAGACTAGCTGACGCCCCACTAAAAGTAAGCTTAACATATTTATAAAAAAAATTGAGAAAATAAAATAAATCCGTTTTTATAGTCCATAACCAAGGAGAAAGGTTCCAGCTGATAGAAGAGTTTTCATCATTTATAGCATTTACCAAAGAGAGGTTATCCGAAACAAACAAAACTTTATCTTTATTGAACTCCTTGGCCCATTCTATAGTTGTCAGCAGAGCTTCCGCTTCAGCGTCTATTACTGAGCTGGATGATGTACATCTTGCAACTGCAAAGTCTGCGTTGGATCCATAGCGGACAACTCCACAACTTGCAAGACAAGAATGCTTCCTAAGGGAAGCATCAACAAACATTAGAAAACTATCTGTATAAGATTAAAATCCATATGTGCAATCTAAATCTTGAAAAACCGGGGGTATAACAACCACACCCAATATTTCGTTTAAGCAATCTGTATGGACTAACTCCAATATAATTCCAAGAGAATCAACTAGACAATCAGACTCAATCAATGGAAATATATCCAAGAGTTGTATCTCAATTTCTCAATGCAATCTGCCATCAAATAGAAGAAGTTCTGTGAGCCTTAGTGATATGAGAAATAACTTGAACGGTAACAAAGACCAATGTTCAAGTGTCAATCAGTTTCAATCAACAACCAAAGGTCGGATTTACCAATTGATTGAACTACGCACACCTGTGATATTTCAATTATATAGAAAATATAATGCTGAAAAGAAATAACACAGACACCATACATTTTGTTAACGAGGAAACCGCAAATGCAGAAAAACCCCGGGACCTAGTCCAAATTTGAACACCACACATTATTAAGCCGCTACAGACAATAACCTGCGTTGGATCCATAGCGGATAACTCCACAACTTGCAAGACAAGAATGCTTCCTAAGGGAAGCATCAACAAACATTAGACAACTATCTGTATAAGATTAAAATCCATATGTGCAATCTAAATCTTGAAAAACCGGGGGTATAACAACCACACCCAATATTTCGTTTTAGGCAATCTGTATGGACTAAGTCCTTTGATATTGTGCACCATTTTCTTGGATGAAAATGCAGTTCACAAGCATAGGCAATGTATAATCAAACCCAACTATCTACATCTTACAAGCCAACACCAATAGGCAATAGCAATGAACTGACGCTCCTGTTTCCTAGTTTAATGCCCATCGATTAGTATCATGTCCAATCTTGGTTGTTCTGGGCTTTCAAGTCTTACACAAAGGAGTAGGTTCATATATGCTGAATATATTTTTATGCATGCTTGCACAAATAATTTCTCTTTGGGATTTTTCCTTTTTTTTTTTTTTTTTTTTGAAAGCAAAGATTTTATTAACAAAAAATAAAAGTTATTGAAAGGGAAGAGATTTTCGGAAATACAAGGAGGAAGCTGATCAAACCAGAGCTTATCTATTAAGTTCTGTCCGGCTAACTTTGCTAGACTAGCTGACGCCCCACTAAAAGTACGCTTAACATATTTATAAAAAAAATTGAGAAAATAAAATAAATCCGTTTTTACAGTCCATAACCAAGGAGAAAGGTTCCAGCTGATAGAAGAGTTTTCATCATTTACAGCATTTACCAAAGAGAGGTTATCCGAAACAAACAAAACTTTCTCTTTATTGAACTCCTTGGCCCATTCTATAGTTGTTAGCAGAGCTTCCGCTTCAGCGTCTATTACTGAGCTGGATGATGTACATCTTGCAACTGCAAAGTCTGTGTTGGATCCATATCGGACAACTCCACAACTTGCAAGACAAGAATGCTTCCTAAGGGAAGCATCAACAAACATTAGAAAACTATATGTATAAGATTAAAATCCATATGTGCAATCTAAATCTTGAAAAACCCAGGGTCTAACAACCACACCCAATATTTCATTTAGGCAATCTGTATGGACTAACTCCAATATAATTCCAAGAGAATCAACTAGACAACCAGACTCAATCAATGAAAATATATCCAAGAGTTGTATCTCAATTTCTCAATACAATCTGCAATCAAACAGAAGAAGTTCTGTGAGCCTTAGTGATATGAGAAATAACTTGAACGGTAACAAAGACCAATGTTCAAGTGTCAATCAATTTCAATCAACAACCAAAGGTCGGATTTACCAATTGATTGAACTACGCACAACCTGTGATATTTCAATTATATAGAAAATATAATGCTGAAAGAAATAACACAGACACCAGAAATTTTATTAACGAGGAAACCGCAAATGCAGAAAAACCCCAGGACCTAGTCCAAATTTGAACACCACACTGTATTAATCCGCTACAGACACTAGCCTACTGCAAGTTAACTTCGGTCTGGAATGTAGTTGAGCCCTAACCAATCTCACACTGATCAAGGTATAGTCGCGTTCCTTAAGCCTCTAGAACCACGTCGGATGCTGTGCACTTGATTCCCTTAGCTGATCTCACCCACAACTAAGAGTTGCTACGACCCAAAGTCGAAGACTTGATAAACCAATCTGTCTCACACAGAAAAGTCTATTGAATAGTTAAATCTGTCTCCCACAGAAATACCTGCGAGTTTTGTTCCGTCTTTTGATAAATCAAGGTGAACAAGAACCAATTAATACACCGGACTTATATTCCCGAAGAACATCCAAGTAATATCAATCACCTCACAATAATTTTAACCGTATGGTAGCGGAACAAGATATTGTGGAATCACAAACGATGAGACGAAGATGTTTGTGACTACTTTATCTTACCTATCGGGGATTAAATCTCGAGCAAATCTTAGAGAAGATAATACTCAATACGATGGAACAAAATAAGATCAGAACACGCAACTACAGAGAAAATAGTTGGGTCTGGATTCACAACCCCAATGAAGTCTTCAAGTCGTTAACCTATAATACCTAGGTTAAAGGATAATCGACTCTAGTCGCAACTAGTATCGCACAAGAGGTGTGGGGATTAGGTTTCCCAGTTGCTAGAGTTCTCCCTTATATACAGTCTAACCTTCATAAATGAATGCCCTCGGGACAAGAAAAAATATTAGCGGGGTTATTTATTTATCAATAAATGAATATTTTATTCACTTATCGATAAACGAATATTTATTCATTTAGAAAATATTTTCTTAATTAAGAAGTTAAATTGTATAAGAGAAGATGTACAAATATACCTGGAGGGTATTGGTCAAAATTCTTACCCCCTAATACAACATCTAAAATTCAACCTTGTGATGGTGGGATTATTCGAGCATTCAAAGTTCATTATCGGCATCGTTTTTATTCTAGCATCTTGCAAATCCTTGAAGTTGACTCACAAAATATTGAAAAGATTAATATTTTGGGTGCTTTTAATTTTGGTACTATGGCTTGCAGATTTGATGTGATGGCAAATACACTTGTGAATTGTTTCCATCATTGTAAGATTTGGTCTGAAGATATTGATATTCCCGAACCAGACAATGGTCAATTAGAAGAAGATATACAAGGATTAACTAGTGGGAAGTCTAATTTACGTTATAGAAATGTGATGGACGTTGAACATCTTTTAAGCTATCCTAACGAGATGAGAATGATCCTGAACCAGATGATAGTAGCTGTAGCGCCCCCTAAGCTAGCAGCTGACTAATCCAAGAGATTAACTAAATAAAGAGGCAATAAAAATCTAAAGCATTTACTTAAGCATTTAATTAAGAAATCTGCTACAAAACTTAACCCAAAAACTAGCCCCGCTCTGAAATATATATATATACAAGAACTTCTCTCAAATGATACATATACAATAGTCATTTAGATTACAAATAGAATATACAACAAAATAAATATAGCAGAAGTTAACCAACTACGGACTCGACTCCTCGAAGCTTTCACTGCGCAACTCTGATCTGTCTCTGAAACTGAAAGTGGGAATGGGTGAGCACATCATCCCTAAAAGGGGTGCCCAGTAGGAATAACATTTAACTTTGAAGTAATCATATGCAAGATTTGGAAAACAATACATGTTTTCCGAAACGTTAAACAGTGACCAAGTCACTGAAATAAACAAACATGTATATGGACAAACTCCTTCTTCAAACAATTTATAATATTCGTGCTAACCACACTCGGTAGCTGTTGATATCACCAAGACCATGATGACCCACTATAAGCATAAAAGCTGAATTCATGTAGATATAAATGCGAAGGAGCGTATCCTATATACCATACGTGGAAATTCTCATTTCCCATAACAACTCATATTGACAACAAACATTACAGGTTCTTTCCAAATCGTGGAAAGATTAACAAAATCAAAATAATGCAATTTAAACAAAGCATGGAATGCGCGAATAGACAATGCATGAGTTTAATAAACAAAGACTTTTGTAAAAGAAACAATGATGGTTACAGAAGCGTAAAATGTATTCCCACCTCTTTTGATGACAAGCCTCGCCTACCTCGAGATCCACGATCCACTGGTTCATCCTTCGAATCGATCGTTGTTAATATAGACTAACTGTTAATCACACAAGAACTCTAAGAATCTAGCCAACATGGCTCACACGAGAATCTTACAAGTCTAACTAATGGTTCTAAGCCCATTTACGACTTTGCACCTTTTTATTCTATATCTTTAGCATAGATAAGGTTTACTAATTCAATTAGGTTGATTTTATAGTCTATTAGCTAAGTCTTACGAATATTTACAACTTTGTAGAAGAAGTCGAAGGCTAATTCGGACCATAAGGGTCCAAACATCAATCTAGGTAACTAGTCATAGGCCCAAGTCTATGAAACAAGCCCAATACACAAGGCTAGTCCATTTAACGGTCACTAATGGTCTAAGGGTTCAATCTAACAATCCACGTCCAGGGTCAATGGTCAAATGAGTCAACATGAATCGGTCAATGATTCAACTCGGGTTAAGATAGGGAAACTCAGTGAGTTAACTCAGTCTACAAGATTGATTCAGGTGAGTCAGTTTCACATTTGACTCAGTCAGATTAACTGAGTCAGCTAAACAAGTTAGCCAAACATCTGACTGGAAGGAAAAACTCAAGGCCAAAAGCTAAATTGCACCATAACAGTGTATCAAAGATTCAACTAACTAAGCTCATAATCAGCAACCAACCTTCCCTGCCATAGTTCCAATCTAATTCTATTTTAAACCACAATCTCTTCTTAATCATTCAAAAATCACTCATAAGCAAACTTCAAAACTCAAATACAATTACAAACATTGGTTACTCGAAATGCAAAAGCAAGCTACACCCTTTCTACATCCATACATCGTATTTCTATCATCCGAGACTTCATTTTAAGCAACACAATATCCTCAACCTAAATCTTACAATTCAGCTACAATGCTTGAGTCAGTAACCACATAACATCCCTTACACAGTTCACAACTCAGGTTGTTCCCATGATTTTACAACATCACCAATGCCACACAAACATAACCACCCACACCAAATATCTTCCCCACATACCATGCTTATCCTTCTTAGCTGCACAATCATACCCTAACAGCTGCAGAACCATTACCCTGATGAACTCATTCATTATCCAACTTCTTCCCAGACAAGTTCATGCACAACCTAACTCATTCACCATTTACAACAACCAACATATTTGTAATCCCATTATCCGCTCACTCCATCTACTCATATATGAGAGTTCACATCAATGCTAATTCAAACTACACTCCCTGTACCAATCCAACACAAACCATCTTCTTAAAATCAACACAACCTAAATCTCAACCACATCTCCAATTCATATCCATCTCAAGTCTTAGATTCATAAAAACTCCAATCAAAGATAACATAATAACATCAAAGTCACACAGATATCAACAACCTCAAAACTTTACTACACATAACAGAGCTTGATTAAGGAAAGAATGATTACCTCAAACATGAATCTAAATCCCAAATCGAACTTCCATGATTACCATAATCGATCCACTGAAGCAATCCCCCATCATCTTCATAGAAGAAGAATCAAACCCTAGTTCATATCAAAACCGCCATTAATCACTCCTCAAGACTCCTAATTTCATCTTCTCTTTATTAATCTCAGTTCAATCAACACTCGAATTAAACACTGCCTCCATAACCCATCAAGATCTCAACTGATTCTTCAACCTTTTCTGGATATCTTTATCTCAAAAACAAACACTAATTCTCCAATTCTTCTCATCTCTAATTAGAACCCAAACAATAACTCAATTCTTCATACCAACAGAAACCCATTTCTAATTAATCCTCTAGAGTATAAAATTCATCTTCTAATCTTCTAAGAGATTCTTCTCATGAACCCTAAATTACTGATTTCTTAAATTTTTAATCATCTTTTCAATTTCTTCCTTTAACAGCTTCACAACATTTACTAACATCAACACCACCATCGAACCTTCTTTAGTGATAACTAGTAATATCATCGATCGATTCTCTCAAATCTATTCCTCAGAATCGCCGGAGGAGGAACAGAAGAAGTGAAGAGAAGAAAAGGAGAAAGAAGAAAGAAGAAAGAAGAAAATGTGAGTTATCTACTCGATCGATTGGGGATAAGGCCGACCGACTTTGCTAAAGACACCCGAAAATCTGATACGGGCAGCCAAGGCGGCTTAAGTCAAAATGGTTACTTTGTCCTTCATACAAAACTGATAATATCATCTTCATCCGATATCCGAATGACACGTTGGAGTAGTCCATCTCGTATAACTTTTCGAGATCTATCTAACGATACTAGTTTCGTATCTAAATCGTTGTTAGATTAATTTCTAATAATTAAAATTATATTAACTAATCGCGCCATTAGCGTCTACATCGTTTCTTGACTGGTCTAATAGCGTTGACATGCTTGAGGGTCTTTACATTCTCCCCACCTTACAAATTTTCGTCCTCGAAAATCGAACAATTCTTCTGGTCTTCAAAAAAAAAACTCCCCACCTTATAAAATAATCCCATCTCTTGAATAAGCGCAACCAAAATAAAACAAAGCACAAACTCAAATGGCTTTCTACAACTAGAAATTTGTGGCTCTAGGTTCAATAGATTAGTTTCTATTTCAATAAGATAGTGGTTCTAATTACGAGAAAAGATACTCTATAACAATGTTTCTAAGTAAAATTTGGGATCTATGAGTTCACTAATAGAAGCAAGTCTCCCTTCTATGCCTAGTGATACAAGAACGCAGTTGCCCTGTCTAGGTTCGCGACGCCTGACAATGCCTACTTACGTAACAAGTATCACCCGAACACATCAGATTTACCAACCTCACTAATTACCAGTGCTGGATTAACTTATTATGACTAATTAATTTCTAAATTCTATTGTAACTGATCTAACTTTAAAATTTTACTTACACCATTTTAAACAATTTAGTTATCCGAATTATTTACTTTATTTTATTTATTTTATCAATATAATTATTTATTTCTTTTAATGAAATCGAATTTTAATTCCAAATGAAACTATATTGTTATAACTAACTAGTTTTTAAATTCAAGTATTATTTAAGAATAACTGAATGTTATAACTATTATCCAAATGTTACTATATAATGTTGGGTCTATTTTTTTTATTGCATTATGTGACTTGATATGAGTAAATAATCGCTAACAAATTTCATAGTTGTTTGATATTAATATCTTATTATTACTATAAAATTTATTTCTTATTTTTTAAACCGATAAAATTTAACCGTAGTTCAATCATACTTCCATGTTTGATTTAATTGTTAATACTAGATTTGATTTGATCTAACTTTATTTCCTTAAATTTATATTATTGCTAAGTAATCTTTAAGTTGTACTATTAATAAAAAATTACAGATTGTTATTACTATCCTATAATCATTATCCAAATGATATTTTCATTAACCCTAAATTTATAATAATTAGTATTATATAGTATTATTATTTGCTCATCTTATCAAAAGTTATTTCCTTAATTATATCATCATTTTCATTATGGTTTTATCAATTTTTCCTATCTGATTACTAGCGTAACTAAAATATGGCAAGAATAACTACTTAGTAATGATACTTTAGTTTAATTTTATTAAGCTTTAATCTCATAAATATAATTTTACATTCACGTAAGATTAATAGAATATATTTTTTTATTTATTCATATTGAATCTGTATATTATATCTTGTTAAATATTGACATTGGTAATTTAATATGATCTAAATTTGAGTCTGCATAAAATTTTAATATATCTTAATGGTCTAAAGATTTTGGTATTAATAATAAGTATCTTATTCATAGACAGGTTTATTTTCCTTTAAGTCTAATTTTGTACTAAGCATTCAATACTATAAATATCACTCATGTGTATAATTTAGTGATTTAGTGAATCATTTATTGGACTAAAGATGATCTGCGTATAAGATCGTTAACAAGTCTAGTCTTTATTTTGTGCTTTATATGATCTCACGTTCTTTTATTTCTACTTAATAAGTCTTATTTATCTATCTGGTTTAAACGCAAAACGCATAATTCTAATTTGTTGTTAGTTAACTTTGCAAAACTTAATTGTAGATAAGCGCTAATAATTTTCCATAGTTATCTAATCCTAATCATAATTTTATTGCTACATATTCGTTAATGAGATTTTAATTTTAAGTTATATTCGATATAATACTAATTTAAATTCTAACAGTTTAAGTTCGTCATACTAATTTTCCATTTCAAACGATGATTAAGTCTATTTATGAAGAAGAATGATCATATTAATATACAATTTATTTTCTTTTAATTCTAATATTACACTAAGCATCTTAATACTAGTATTACTACTTCATGTATAATTGTTTCATTTTAGAGATTTACGGAATCATTTGTTATCCCAAAGATAATTTCGCTACAAGATTTCTAACAAGTTATATCCTCGCTAATATGTATTATATCAACTATCTAATTTAGATGAAAAATAAATATCTCTAATTTGTAATTAGTTTAATTTACTAAACTTAATCGTAAATAAACGTTATCCATTTTCCATAATTATTTAATCATAATTATTTTTATTTTTTTCGTTATATATCCTTATTCAAATTTTAGTTGAGTTTAATTTGGTACTAATTGATAAGTGCTAATTATTACTTTATTAAAATTATTATTACTACATATTATTAAATTCCAACAAAATTATTAACATTTATGTGATTATAAATTGTTGACTCTACGTATATGTTAAGATATTCAATAAGTTTCTATGTGACTTTCAAAATTTATCAATAATACTGATTTTACTATTTTTCTAGTATAGGATTGCTTACGTGTTTAAACTTTTTAGACTAATTACTTTCTAATCTCTAATAGCTAAAGTTACCGGTGTACCCTACAATTTTTTATTTCATTACACATACAAACAACCAAGCACCCAATCAATCAATCAAATAAATCTTTTAATTATTGATAGCTTTTAGTGATTAAGATTTATCTCACAACCCAACCCAGTTCTAAACTAATCTAGTTCACTAACTGGCACTGGCTATTTCTATCTTTTCCCATATAAGATCTAATAATGAGCTCTGATACCAACTTTGTAGCGCCCCCTAAGCTAGCAGCTGACTAATCCAAGAGATTAACTAAATAAAGAGGCACTAAAAATCTAAAGCATTTACTTAAGCATTTAATTAAGAAATATGCTACAAAACTTAACCCAAAAACTAGCCCCGCTCTGAAATATATATATACAAGAACTTCTCTCAAATGATACATATACAATAGTCATTTAGATTACAAATAGAATATACAACAAAATAAATATAACAGAAGTTAACCAACTACGGACTCGACTCCTCGAAGCTTTCACTGCGCAACTCTGATCTGTCTCTGAAACTGAAAGTGGGAATGGGGTGAGCACATCATCCCTAAAAGGGGTGCCCAGTAGGAATAACATTTAACTTTTAAGTAATCATATGCAAGATTTGGAAAACAATACATGTTTTCCGAATGTTAAACAAATGACCAAGTCACCGAAATAAACAAACATGTATATGGACAAACTCCTTCTTCAAACAATGTATAATATTCGTGCTAACCACACTCAAAGCTATTGATATCACCAAGACCATGATGACCCACTCTAAGCATAAAAGCTGAATTCATGTAGATATAAATGCGAAGGAGCGTATCCTATATACCATACGTGGAAATTCTCATTTCCCATAACAACTCATATTGACAACAAACATTACAGGTTCTTTCCAAATCGTGGAAAGATCAACAGAATCAAAATAATGCAATTTAAACAAAGCATGGAATGCGCGAATAGACAATGCATGAGTTTAAAAAACAAAGACTTTTGTAAAAGAAACAATAATGGTTACAGAAGAGTAAAATGTATTCCTACCTCTTTTGATGACAATCCTCGCCTACCTCGAGATCCACGATCCACTGGTTCATCCTTCAAATCGATCGTTGTTAATATAGACTAACTGTTAATCACACAAGAACTCTAAGAATCTAGCCAACATGGCTCACACAAGAATCTTACAAGTCTAACTAATGGTTCTAAGCCCATTTACGACTTTGCACCTTTTTATTCTATATCTTTAGCATAGATAAGGTTTACTAATTCAATTAGGTTGATTCTATAGTCTATTAGCTAAGTCTTACGAATATTTACAACTTTGTAGAAGAAGTCGAAGGCTAATTCGGACCATAAGGGTCCAAACATCAATCTAGGTTAACTAGTCATAGGCCCAAGTCTATGAAACAAGCCCAATACACAAGGCTGGTCCATTTAACGGTCACTAATGGTCTAAGGGTTCAATCTAACAGTCCACGTCCAGGGTCAATGGTCAAATGAGTCAACATGAATCGGTCAATGATTCAACTCAGGTTAAGATAGGGAAACTCAGTGAGTTAACTCAGTCTACAAGACTGATTCAGGTGAGTCAGTTTCACATTTGACTGAGTCAGCTAAACAAGTTAGCCAAACATCTGACAGGCAGGAAAAACTCAAGGCCAAAAGCTAAATTGCACCATAACAGTGCATCACAAGATTCAACTAACTAAGCTCATAACAGCAACCAACCTTCCCTGCCATAGTTCCAATCTAATTCTATTTTAAACCACAATCTCTTCTTAATCATTCAAAAATCACTCATAAGCAAACTTCAAAACTCAAATACAATTACAAACATTGGTTACCTGCAAATGCAGTAGCAAGCTACACCCTTTCTACATCCATACATCATATTTCTATCATCCGAGACTTCATTTTAAGCAACACAATATCCTCAACCTAAATCTTACAATTCAGCTACAATGCTTGAGTCAGTAACCACATAACATCCCTTATACAGTTCACAACTCAGGTTGTTCCCATGATTTTACAACATCACCAATGCCACACAAACATAACCACCAACACCAAATATCTTCCCCACGGACCATGCTTATCCTTCTTAGCTGCACAATCATACCCTAACAGCTGCAGAACCATTACCCTGATGAATTCATTCATTATCCAACTTCTTCCCAGACAAGTTCATGCACAACCTAACTCATTCACCATTTACAACAACCAACATATTTGTAATCCCATTATCCGCTCACTCCATCTACTCATATATGAGAGTTCACATCAATGCTAATTCAAACTACACTCCCTGTATCAATCCAACACAAACCATCTTCTTAAAATCAACACAACCTAAATCTCAACCACATCTCCAATTCATATCCATCTCAGGTCTTAGATTCATAAAAACTCCAATCAAAGATAACATAACAACATCAAAGTCACACAGATATCAACAACCTCAAAACTTTACTACACATAACAGAGCTTGATTAAGGAAAGAATGATTACCTCAAACATGAATCTAAATCCCAAATCGAACTTCCATAATTACCATAATCGATCCACTGAAGCAATCCCCCATCATCTTCATAGAAGAAGAACCAAACCCTAGTTCATATCAAAACCGCCATTAATCACTCCTCAAGACTCCTAATTTCATCTTCTCTTTATTAATCTCAGTTCAACCAACACTCGAATTAATCACTGCCTCCATAATCCATCAAGATCTCAACTGATTCTTCAACCTTTTCTGGATATCTTTATCTCAAAAAACAAACACTAATTCTCCAATTCTTCTCATCTCTAATTAGAACCCAAACAATAACTCAATTCTTCATACCAACATAAACCCATTTCTAATTAATCCTCTAGAGTATAAAATTCATCTTCTAATCTTCTAAGAGATTCTTCTCATGAACCCTAAATTACTGATTTCTTAAATTTTTAATCATCTTTTCAATTTCTTCCTTTAACAGCTTCACAACATTTACTAACATCAACACCACCGTCGAACCTTCTTTAGTGATAAACTAGTAATATCATTGATCGATTCTCTCAAATCGATTCCTCAGAATCGCCGGAGGAGAACAGAAGAAGTGAAGAGAAGAAAAGAAGAAAGAAGAAGAAAGAAAATATGAGTTATCTACTCGATCGATTGGGGATAAGGCCGACCGACTTTGCTAAAGACACCCGAAAATCTGATACGGGCAGCCAAGGCGGCTTAAGTCAAAATGGTTAATTTGTCCTTCATACAAAACTGATAATATCTTCTTCATCCGATATCCGAATGACACGTTGGAGTAGTCCATCTCGTATAACTTTTCGAGATCTATCTAACGATACTAGTTTCGTATCTAAATCGTTGTTAGATTAATTTCTAATAATTAAAATTATATTAACTAATCGCACCATTAGCGTCTAAATCGTCTCTTGACTGGTCTAATAGCGTTGACATGCTTGAGTGTCTTTACAGTAGCGTCGTACCAAATGTGACATCTAAAGATGCCTTTCAAGCGGTGGTCACTTTTAAAAATTATTTTCTACAAGACGAGCAAAATATTCCAGAAATTGTGCAAGCATTGCATGAAATTAAGGATGCAGTGAATTTTTTTGAGTTTATTTCTACATATATTTTTAGGTAACATTTACTGATTATGTATTTTGGTTCACTCTTATGTACATTTTTTATATATAATTTAGTGATTATTCGTTTATATTTCCATAGGGCCTTTAAGGAATCAATTTTTTTTATTCATTAATGCATTAAGCGAGGTTATTTACTTATCACCTTGGCCCAAGTCGGGACCTGAGAAAATAATTCATTTGGTGAGGTTATTCATTTATCGAAAATTCGTTTATCGAGGTTGGACTGTAGTCTCCAAATCAGGGTTTGATACTTTGGGACAAAGCAATCAATATTCACCGTTAGATGAAAACCTGATTAGATTCAAGACCGTTAGATCGACTTAGCTTGTTACACACAAATGAAATGCACCTTCATTTAGATATGGATAACCGTACCTAAACGTGTACACTTAGTTGGCTCAACAACAGTTAACCGAAGTTAGCCATATGAACACTTTCATATCAACCTTGTTCATCTTAACACAACTAGTTCAAATGACTCGAATGAAACTAGTTATAGAGTTGTTCAATTGTTTATATTCTCATAGAAGTATACATGACACAATTGAAGCAAAATCGGTTTTGATTCACTCGAACCAATTCATGAACATTATAGCCACGGTTTGCAAAGATTGCATTCCATATTATATAAATGTATTTGTTCATGAGTATGTAAACATACATTTCCGATTTTAGAACTTAACCCACTCAGGTACGAGTACGCATACCTAAGTTCCCGGACTTGGCCTGTGTTCGCTAATATGCAAACGGGTACGCTTACTGTCCTCCACAACCAAAACTCAGTTGAAGTAAGTATTCAAACGGGTACACAACTATAGTTCCCGGACTTCAGCTGTTGAATTCAGTACACATACGGGTATGCACACTAGATTCCCAGACTTGGAATAACTTGCAATAATTAGCATACAAGTATGCATACTATGCTATATCCAATCAAAGGTTAATTGTTCTAAACTCCCATTTCAATCATTGAAACATTCTTAGAAGACAACAATAGCTGTATCACACAAACTATTAGCTTCAAAGCAATTTTCAAGTGATCAAATGATTAATACGAAACATTCCGAGTCTACACCAAATGACTGTCACACACAAATCATATAAGATGTTACCAGGCGATTTTCACATGATCATCTTTTGACTTTCGTCAAGAATATAAGATGAACTTGGTTAAAGCGAAAGCTTACCAACACATATTTCAAGAAATAGATAAGCGAGTTAAACTCAGCTCGAAATACCAAATGTGTATAATTATGAAGTCTATATAGCTATACGACTTTTGTCTCAATAGGAGATATAATATAAATAGACTTTCCAAGTGATAGATGAGTTCAAGTCTCCACATACCTTTTGTTGATGAAGTTCCACAAGCTCCCCTTAGTAGTTCTTCGTCTTTAATCGATGAACGCCGTGAAGTCTAAATATCAACTACACATTCTATCCTAATCCGAGTCTTAACTATAAGTAGACTAGAAATCAAGACTTATAGTTTTTGCAACTAAACTTGACAAACAAGCTTGAGATAGCAACGCTTGCGAGTTCGACCGAGCAGTGCTCTAATAATCTCCTCCTTTGTCAATTTTAGTGACAAAACTATCAATACATACGGATTACAAAATAAACAAACTTTGTAGCTTCTCATCCAAATGCTTGATTTCCTTGGTTCTTCAACATAACCCGAAATCTTCGTCACTTCCAAGTATTCCAGTGATTCTGAACGTGTTCAACTCAGCATCATAGTTGTTGACGATCCGTAGCTATAACAATAAGAAAACAGTTGTTCTCAATCATTGTTATACAGTGTCATAGTATTATTGCACAACATCAAAGTTGAATTGTATCACAATTTTGACAATAATACTATGGTGATATTTGTCACTCCCCCTTATTCAATACTTCATCTCACAATGAAAACCACTCCCCCTTACATAATGATCCGTAAACCATATGTATTTTAGTGTGAACTACACAATAATTCTCCCCATTTTTGTCAATATATATTGGCAAAGGTACGAAAATTAGCGGGATCATAATGAAATTATCATAGAGATACTTCATGATAACTAAAAGAGAACATATCAACTTTGTTTCGATGATTTCACATAGTCGAAACTTAGTGTATTCATCAAGGAGTTTATAAAGATACAAGATAACTCCTACAATATTCCACAGCCGCACTCCCCACAAAGATTTGGCAATTAAGCACAAGTTCAATTAAGAACTCTCCCCCATAAAATTTCATTCCCAAAGGAACAACATGAGCGACCTTACTTTTAAGAGAAAAGAAGGATTTCTTTGGACATTAAAAAATTACATGAAACATGAATTTGTATCCAGAAAACTCAATTAAATTAATCACAAGAGAACCAATGATTAATTTAATCGGAAATGCTCAACATAAGAGAACTTACGGAGTCGTACAGTACTTTCACATAGAAGTGGATCAGGAAAAGATCAATACTGCGGAATATTCAAAGATTCATTCTATTTTTCATCAATATTTCCATAATGATTTCATTGACTTAATATTTGTCATCAAAAGTTCATTCTATTTTCCATCATAAAGACATATAATAGACTTAACTTTTGACATGTATAGTCAAACTTCTTATGGATTTAACACATTTAGCAGTTTAATTGAAATATAAAATCATTCAAGGCTAAAGTACCATTAAAGTTATTACAACCATTAAAAATAACACTTTTCATAAGTTCAACATAAGAAGTTCAAAAAAAAAAAAAAAAAAGTAGAGACATAGACAAAATAATTAAACAGAGTTTAACCAATCATATCATAATAGTCCCTAGCAATTTCATCGAACTTCTCAATCAGTTCAGGATGAGCCAAGGTAGCATACTCCAACTGCTCTGTCAAGCATTCCACGTCTTCTCTGAGATGGGTAATCTCAGTGTTTGAGACTTTTGAAGTTCTTGCTGAGATTCAGGTTGAAGTTCTCATCTTTTCGATGCTTGCCATGGTTAATACTTTTGGTCCTCCAAGATTAGTTCCAAAAGCAGCGATGCCGAAATGACTGCAAATCCTTGTAATAAGACAAGGAAAGCCTGAAGTCTTCTTTGAGGTCTGTTTTACATTTATCATCTGACGAATAATAAGACTACATAAGTCAACATCCCTCCCTTCAACAATGTAACAGACCAATTCAGCAAGAGACTTGGTCCATACCATATTGTCAATTGTACTCGGCATCATATTTGCCACAACCAGTTTTCCAGCATCTTAAAAAATAGCTCAACACCATGAACATCAATCTTACCATCTCTCCAGGAGACGTCTCTATTAAGAAGACGATTTGATAGCACGTTTGGTGACAACCTTTCATGATCAAGAGGTGGGAATTGGTTGTTACCTACCAGGGTCAAGTCCAAGAGCTCAACAATGACTTGACGATTCACCAAAAAGATTTCATTCCCTACAATAGTCTTAAAGGTGCAGTTGACTGTGTCTGGTTCATGTAAATTAACATAGAATTATGCATTCATTTCAGGATGAGCAGGTCCCATAGGTTGATGAATTATGCCCCATGTAAAATTCCCAAAGAACCTAGAAAGATGTTCTACACTAATTTTTGAAGGATCATAATATCTTTCCATAATAGGTATTTTCTTCCTATATTCCAAAAAGTGGTTGCGAGCCTCTTTGCTAACAAATCTAGTTCGCAAGCTAGCATCATAATAAGTGTAGATGGTGGATTTTCAACAAAGGACAAAATCGTAAAATCATGATACTGCGTGTTTCTGACACAGCTTTCAGACATGTGATGATTCATATTTTACGATCCATGATGAATATGCTTCGAAAGGCCTCCACTAGCTGAGCGTTCGATACCTCGCATTTCGTCATTCCCTTTATGTTGAATAACGTAATTGGGAGGTTCTCCGTAAGATTGAGAGCATTAACACCTTCAGGACGTCGGTGATACTCACTATTCCCTGAATACATGAGAGAGACCCCCCTCTACATAGAAGAACGATTGGGCGGTTCTCCGTAAGATTGAGAGCAATAACGTCTTCAGGACGTCGGTGACACTCACTGTTCCCTGACTATGTAGAGAGACCGTGTATAGATCCAAGTGGTTCTCCGTAAGATTGAGAGCAATAACGTCTTCAGGACTTCGACAACACTCGTTGTTTCCTGACTATGCACCTTTCAGAATGGATATGACGCTTTAACTGGCTAATATCCCTTCTGTAATAGATTAATTCTACCGTGACATTCACCACTGAATTCCTAGAAGATAATCTATTTTATCTCATTACTCCGATTTCATGATCGAATCCACGGCTGATCTCATGGAATGGTAATAGATAATCTCATTACTCTGATTTCATGATCGAATCCACGGCTGATCTCATGAAATGGTAATAACTACTTTTATTACTCCGATTCTATGGTCGAATCCACGATCCCATGGAATGGTAATACTCGTTTTATTATTCCGAATTCATGGTCGAATCCACGGATGATCCTATGGATTGATAATAAAAAACTACTCACTTTTATTACTCAGTTTCATGAATCATTCTCCACTGAATTTCATAAATTAGTAATAAATACTCAACAATCGGGCATATGGATTACCACTGAGTAAGCCCCATAAAATGGTGCAAGTGTACTCAACAATGATGTACGAACGAGCACCCAAATGCGCGAACGAGCATCCAAAATATGGACAAATGAGGAATCCTACACGAAATAGGAGAGAGAAAATAATAACATTAAAATAACGGAGAAGCGCCCATGGACCGGGCCCACCGGCCTTGCCTTAGCCGTGGCCGGTCCCATGGTTCCTCCATTATTTTTCCTTATTTTGTTATTTTCATGAACTCATGAAGACTCCTCCATTCTAACAACTTTCCTTATTTGAGCAAAACTCATGGTTTCTCCATATTTTCGTGGTTTCATGAAAAATAATAATATAAAATAAGGAAAGGTGTTGCGGGACCGGGCAACTTAGCCGGCCGGCCATGCCCTAGCCGTGGCCGGTCCCACACCTTGCAATCCCTAATCTTTCATAAATTGTTATTTTCTCATCTTGTGAAACTTCCCGGTTTTCAGAAAAAATCGTGGTTTATCCATGTTTTCTCAAATATTGCTCAAACCATGAAAAAGCCAAAAGTCAACATGGTCACATGACCGACTAGGCTACTCATGAAAAATATATTAAAATATTATTATTTTAATATTCACGATCAAACGAGCATACTTGCTCATTCGAGCAAAATCGAGAATTCCAGTCAAAGATCGAACTCTTCTGAAAATTCAAGATATTGCTCAAACACACATCAAAAAATGCCAAAACTCTCAAGATTGAGATACGGGCATTATGGAGACGCGGGCATGCTCCCTTGACCGACCAAGGGCGGCTCTAAGGCTTGCAATGAGCCGGTCACACACATTTTCACACTTTTGACCTAATTTGCGCAATCGCTCATATTGGGTCCAAACTTTTCACAACCAACTAGTGGTTTGTGCAAACGCCCATCAGTTATATCACGACCACCGAGGGCCGGTCTCATGCCATCTTGGTCGGTCCCTCACTTTTCCATAATTAGGTTTTATCACCTAATGCTCAATCGAGCACTATTTC
>JAJJWW010004001.1:0-15313 GCA_023531295.1 Papaver armeniacum | reverse complement strand
TATGTCATATCCCTTCTTAGCCATAGTCGGGGTGCCCTTAGTAGTGCAGGGTTGTCTTTAGTTGAAGTCTTATTAGAGTATCCGGCACGTGTGAGCCAAAATCACTCTCTCTCTTTTATTGGTTCGTATTCACCCTTGGACGGGTGTGAAGATTTTATTCGAGAAAATTGTTTTTCTTGCCTCTTTGAGGTTCTTCTCAATATCACGGTGTAGATCCCGTGATTTGAATCCCTAATTAAATTTGTTTGTAGTGTAGATCACTACAAGTGGTATCATATCGGGTTTATCCTTGGCAATTATCATGGCGGATGGTACTAGGTTCTGTAAATTGGACGAATCTCGAGAACTATGAGTTTGGAATTGAAGGAAATCCGTGATGAGATGCGGTCGCTCTTAACGCCGAGGTGAAAGCTACTCTTAAAGATCAAGCTGAATCTCTTCAATTGATTCTCCAGCAACTGAAAACTTCTCCGGGTAACTCCTCTGATGCAAATCTTAATCATACGTGGGAAGAAGGCGAACCTGTTACTCCCAACAATTCTACGGGTCGTCAACGAATTCCTCAACAACGTCTACTTCTTAATCCTCATGGGGGTGAAGGTCGGTTTTCTGTTACGGACCTAAAATCGATTTTCCTCGTTTTGATGGCACGAACCCGAGAGCTTGGGTCCGTAAATGCAAGAAATACTTCTTTCTCCACCAAATGAATGATGAGGAGAAGGTGAATCTAGCAACCACCGTACTTGGAAGGAAAAGCGGATGTGTGGTTCCAGGATTATCCAGTTGGCAAAGGTATTTTATATTGGGAGGATTTCATTATTGATGTTTGCACTAGATTTCAAGAAATAGGCCATGATAATGTTGTAGGTGAATTCAATAAATTAGACCAAACTCATTCGAGTTTTGGACTATCAAGAAAAATTTGAAGAACTCAAAGCTTTAATGTTAGCTAAGAACCCTTCCTTAAACGACGATTACTTCATTCATAGTTTTATCAAAGGGTCTAAAGGAGGATATCAAACTAGTGGTAGAAATGTTTTCTCAGACTTCTCTACAACAGAGACTATTTTTTAGCAGGAAGGCAAGAATGTATCTTAGAGAAAACATCTAAGACTCCACTTGTGAATACTTGATAAGTTTTAGATGCAGTAGCAAACCCTTACTTACCCCTATCAAACCTCCTAATCTAAACCCTCTAGTTACTAATCCCATTGTTACTAGTCCAATAACAAGTCCAAAATTACATTAGTGAAGAAACTCACATATGCGAGAAATGCGTGCCATGCGAGAAAAAGGCACGTGTTATGACTGCGATGAGCCTTTTTCTAGAGGACATAAGTGTAACAAACGGCAATTGTATATGATTATAGCGGATGATGATGATACTTCACGACTGCGAAACAAGCGTGATCCACTCCAACTATCGAAGAATTACAAGAAGACATGGAGATCTCGGTACATGCCTTGGCTGGAGTCATTCTACATACAACCATTAAAATCAAGGGCTTCGTCAAGCAACAAGAGCTCACCATTTTAATTGACGGTGGAAGCACTCATAGCTTCTTAGATACCAAGGCGCAAGTAAAGTGGATGTAGGATCGATTCTACACAACCCTTGCAAGTGGCGTGGCGATGGCAACAAATTGTTAAGCCAAGCACAATGTTCGACATTCACTTGGAGTATGCAAGGTCATCCATTTTCTCATGACTTGCACATTCTAGACCTCGGGGGTATGACATGGTGCTTGGTGTGGATTGGATGTGAGAACTCGGTCCTATGGTCTTCGACTTCAAGAAATTATTGATTAAGTTTCGGCGCGGGGGTCGGGAAATTGAGGCGATAGGCTACCCGACGGCCACATTATCTCCTATGTCGGGTTCCTTCATTGAAGAGACTACCGCAAAAAGGCACACAAGGTTTGATTGGTCAATTTTTTCTCTTCAAGCCAACACTCAACCTGAAATCATAGCACCACCCATTGCTGCGATTCTCGAGAAATTTCTACCATTTTTCGAGACACCTACAACACTACCTCCGAAAGAACTCATGACCACCACATCAACTGATTCCCAATGCTACCCTCCAAATCTTCGCCCTTCACAGAGTTCCATATGTTCAAAAGGGAGTGATTGAGCAACCGGTGCAAGAAATGTTGGATTCCGAAGTAATACATCCCAGCCATAGCCCTTTCGCCTCACCCCCGATCATCTTAGTCAAGAAGAAAGACGGCGGTGGCGGTTACGTATCGACTATCGTAAGTCAATGCTATCACTATTAAAGATAAGTACCCCATCCCGGTTATAGAAGAACTATTAGGCGGGATTGGCGGGCGCTACTATATTCACCAAACTTGATCTTCTAGCGGGTTATCATCGGATTAGGGTTTACTTAAATGACATAGCTAAAAATCGCACCGTACTCACCACGGTCATTTCGAATTTCGAGTGATGCCTTTTGGTCTTACAAATGGTCTGCTACTTTTGAGTCCTTAATGAATGATATCTTTTAGCCCATACCTTAGAAAGTTCATCTTGGTGTTTTTCGATGATATACTCATTTATAGTCCGGACATGGCTACTCACTTGTGCACATTTGCATATCGTTTTGTCTATTTTGCACAAACATTCCTTGTTTGTTAAGCGCGACAAGTGTTCCTTCGGACAACCACAAATGGAGTATCTAGGCCACATAATTAGCGGCAAGGGGGGGCGGGCGACCGGAAAAATCGCATGTATGTTAAATTGGCCTAGACCAACTACACTTAAAACCTTACGAGGTTTTTCACGGTCTGACAGTTACTATCGCAGATTTATTAAGGGTTACGGTTTAATTTGTAAACCACTTACCGAGCTCCTCAAAAGGGCAACTTTGCTTGACGGATCTTCTTAGGAGTTAGCTTTTGCCTGACTAAAGACAAGAGTTACTTCTACACCCGTGCTCACTCGCTGATTTCACTAAAGAGTTTGAATCGGAAACCTGATGCTAGTAATCTAGGAGTGGGAGCCGTATTAATGCAGAGTGGCGAGACCAATTGCCTTCTTGACAAAGGTATGGGAGTCAATATCGGGCCTTATCCACTTATGAAAAGGAGTTGTCTTTAGCAATTGTCTTATTTGTCACCAAATGGAGATCGTATTTATTAGGGTCTCATTTTACGATATTTACGGATCATCAAAGCCTCGATTTTTTCTGGATCAACAACTGAACACGCTTCTTCAAATAGAAATGGATGACTAAATTATTGGGGTATGACTACACTCTTGCTTACAAGAAGGGTTCGGACAACAGGGTAGCTGATGCTCTTTCTAGAGCTAATTGTTCTTCTCTCTCGGCAACAACACCAAAATGGCTTGATGACATCCTCACTAGCTATATAGATGACCCTGTAGCAGTTTATTGGATTCCTAAACTGACTATCTCTTCCATGCAGGATACAGGATATACCCTTACTAATGGCATATTGAGGTTTCGGGGACGAATTTACATTGGTAAAGCCGGGGTGCTAGACAACAAGTTATGGCAACTGTCCACTCATCCGCCATTGGAGGTCACTCGGGCATGCAAGCCACTACCAACGTGCCAAGACTTACTTTCATTGGCGGGGGTATGAAGCGTGATTTAATCCAATTTGTCCAACACGTGATGTCGCCAACAACATAAGGTGGAGCACAAGTTACCTGGGGTCTTCTTGCCCCTGCCCATTCCTGATCAAGCCTGGAAGCATATCAGCATGGATTTCATCTCCGGGTTGCCTAAATCTGAAGGTCGCGATGTCATTATGGTAATCGTTGACCGTTTCACTAAATACTCTCATTTCATTGCTTTAAGTCATCCCTACACAAAGACAAACTCGTAAAACTTTTCATCGATACAAATCCTTAAGCCGCATGGTACTCCTGCCACCATTGTATCCGATAGAGATGTTGTTTTCCTTAGTGGGTTTTGGCAAGCCTTGTTCCAGGCTGTTGGTACTTCTCTTCACATGAGCACGTCATACCATCCGCAAACAGACAGCCAAACGGAGCGTGTCAATGCTTGCACGGAATCGTATTTACGTTGTATGTGTAGCTACAGGCCAACCAAGTGGGTTTCTTGGCTATCTTTTGGCGGTGGTGGTTCAACACCTCTTACCACACTAGTTTTGAAACTCAACGTTTCAAGCTCTATACGGCTACTCTCCTCCTGTTTGGACTCCATCGCACGGGTGGCATTCGTCACTCGGGTCGATGATTATCTACACCAACGGGGAATAATGACAACGTCATGCGCGGGAATCTTCTCCATTCTCAACACCGCATTAAACAACGGTGATAAGCGTAGAACGGAGAGGGTTTTTGCGGTTGGGGATTGGGTTTACTTACGCTGCGGCCTCGTATCGTCAAGTGTCTGTCCAACTACGCAAGACCCTCAAGCCGGCAAAGAAAATTTTTGGTCCTTACAAGGTTTTAGAAAAATTGGAGCGGTGGCCTATCGACTTCAACCGCACGCTTCTTCCGCATCCACCCCATTTTTCACGTTTCACGGCTTAAAAGCAAAAGCTTGGACAAGGGTTATTACACGTAACATCATTACCCAACATTGACAAGGAGGGTTTATTTAGGTGAAGCTGTCAAGATTCTCAACTCTCGCACCATTTTCAAAGGCGTCGACCTATTCCACGTGTGGAGATACAATGGTCTCATACGGCGGAAGGAGATACATCCCACAGGAGGACGTAGCGGCCATCAAATCCTCTTTTCCCAAGTTCATCCTTGAGGACAAGGATGCTCTGTAGGGCCGGCATTTGTCATATCCCTTCTTAGCCATAGTCGGTGGGTGCCCTTAGTAATTACGGGGTTGTCTTTAGTTGAAGTCTTATTAGAGTATCTCGCACGTGTGAGCCAAAATCACTCTCTCTCTTTTATTGATTCGTATTCACCCTTGGACGGGTGTGAAGATTTTATCCAGAAAATTGTTTTTTCTTTGCCTCTTTGAGGTTCTTCTCAATATCACCGGTGTAGATCCCGTGATTTGAATCCCTAATTAGAGCCGCTTTTTGTAGTGTAGATCACTACAGAATAGCCATTATTGTGAGTACACATAGCTATGTCCATCGTTTTTTCATCTTTATTTTTTAGGTTTATTTATTTAAATTCTAAAAATTGTTTGGAAGATGATTTTTGGCAAAGTATTAATCTTTATGGTTTTATATATTGCAATATGTTATGGATATGTGTGTTTCCAAATCCTGAACTATTATTGTCCCATATGATGTCAAAAGTTATCTCTTTTATATGTCGATATGCAAGTATTGATACAAGATCGATGAACTTTTGACAAACAAAAGTTAAGCCTACAGCCAATTATTGATGGAAGATAGGCAAAATCTTTTGTTTACAAGGATTATGTCTATTGTATGTCATTGTACAAATAGTGATGGAAAATAGAATGAATGTCTCAATGCTCGATTCATAGAAAATGTCAGAGTCAACCATTTGGTAAAATACTGCTGAAGTGAGATTAATTATAGCATCTTGCAATAGCAGAGATGCTAGCATACTGAGTCCCTATGAATAGCATGTGAGGAAATAAATGACATAGACATGGAGGAACGGACTTTCCCGAGTGTGACTTTGATGAATGTCTATGCATCTTTTGCAAGTTCTTGTTTCAACTCACAATGTTCGAATTCTCCAAGTGCTCGATGATGAAACGCCCGCCAAATCTTCCGGATCGTAACTTTCTTCGTTGAGAGATGTGCACCAAAGACGCTTGTCAAAGAGTCATCTCTCTCAAGATGAATCCACGCTCATTCAAGAATCATGTCAGACTGGGATCTTCCTCGAGCTTATGCAAAACTTGGTTTCGTCCTGTTGAGCCAACTTTCATTTTGAGAGTGATGCAACCGCATGCATCTCCGAGCGTTCCTTCATGGTCTCTGATTGAGATAAGAGAGGAGTAAAGTGTTTTAGTTGGAGTGACGCTCGCGACTCCGAGGGTTTTCAAAGGGAATGTTGTTGATGCCAGCATCGATCAACATTCTTATCTCCTTGTGGACTCGTGGATGATGAAGGTTCAAGGAGTATTTCCGGATGGACAGATATCCGACACAATGTAATTTGGTGTTGTGAACATGTCCTTCCTTTGTGTCTTAGACAGATATCACCCCCAATAGATACGCCCGATCAACGATTGAATCGCTTCTTTTGACCTATTGTTCGGAGTTACAAAATTTCGATTAGGAGGATTCTCAGGTACTCTTTCAGTCCCCAGTTGGATCTATTATGGATCAACCTTCTCTTTGAAGATGTGATTCAAATATTGCAGTTACTTGTTGTATGATCGATGAACCTAAGAAGGCGACAATACCTGGGATTCTCCATTTCTTCTTCAGTTGGCTCTCTCCTAATAAACGACAATTTGATTGCACCATCTTGAACCAGACTTCCAGTAACTCGATCACTATTTTATGAGAAGAGATAAGTTTGAGGCCCTGCTCCGATCATTACTCGTTCGCTGGCCGCTGAGGTTTGTGCATTTCAGATTGGTTATCTTTTTCTTTTCGCGCTTGAGGAGCCCGGGATGTTTGGAGAAGCGCCTGATGCCGTGTCTCTGCCTTTCCTTTCATTCCTTCCGGCAACAACGTTTGTTGAAGGCTGGAGATTATACTCGATTGCTGACTAGGCCTTCGCTTCGCTTGAGGTTCCTCCACCTGCAGACTTTGCTCTTTACATTAAAGCAAAAGTGCGAGTCACGATCGCTTTCTTGGCCGCTTCATGAAGCTCAGAAAGTATGGAATCTGGGAGATTTCAGAAGGCTCTCAGAGATCGGGATCATTCCGTTAATGCACAAGTCCACCCGCCTTGTTTTTCAAAGGACATTCGGTCATGAATCCAAATCTTGGACTCGAACCCTTCACATAATCGTCGGATGTTCATTGCCTTCCCGAGACATTCTTCTAAGCCTGGCAGAGTAATATGCTCCGAGATGAAGAAGTATTTCCGTAGAAGGCATTAACCATTTCTCCCAACTAGCGATGCTCCTGTGTGCAACGTTATTGTACCAACCGTATGCCCTACTGCCGAGATTTCGAGCATTATTTTATATGGGACGACATGATTTTGTTCGTGTTTCCTAGTGCCTCCAGGAATCGAGAGATGCTCTCAAGCGTTCTCGTTCCATTGAAGCAATGAGAATGTCGGGAGGCGCAGCCTTTCTGGGAGAGAATTTTGTGTAAAAGTTAGATACAAAGGTTGATGATTTATGAACAAATGATGCTTTGTCTTTTCCTCGATCCTCCATGAAGCTGCCCAGTCCTCACGAGTGATGAAGCTCCGCATGTTCCTTTGTTGGTGGATTATCTCATATTTATGCACCTCATCATCATATACTACATGGACGGAGTGACTTTAGATCAGCAATGGGGAGATGTTTCTTTGGATTTTCCTTTCTTCCGAGCTCGATATCTTGTCGTTGAAAGTTTTGAGATAAATTGCACAGCTCTTTCCATGTTAGCCATGTCATCTGATTCTTGGCAAGAGTTTCCTCGTGACTCTTCATGAGATCACCTATGGTAAAGCGGGTTTTCAATTTCTTCTGTGAGACTCTACTCAAGAGAAGATTGTCTCCAATGTTGGCTTGCGGAGGAGTGGTATCACCAAAGACCGGATGTTGGATGCAGAGTAGTTTCGAGTACCACCATTGTTGCTAGTGCTATCATTGTTTGTGTTGGGATTGGTGACCGAACCCGACGAAGATCAACCATTTTCCAGGAGAGTTTGATATTGCAACCGAGAGATTAATCTCCCATTGTGGTCGCTAATCTGTGGATGGGGAAAAACGGTTCGCCGGTTTTGTAGGAAAATGAAGAATCGAGCGTGTGGTCGAGACTCCTCAACCGAGCAACCGTCGAACTCAATAATGTATACCGCCGTAGCTGTGGGTGCTTAGATTCGAGAGATTAATCAGAGAACTCCGGCCTAAAATCCAAGACAATGGCCGCTCCAGAGTCAATCTGTCAGCAAAGAGGGAGATGGGTTGATCTTTAGGGAGGGAAGTTTCGAGAATTGTGGGATCATGATGATCAAGGATTGTAGGTGTGTCAAGGTTTCGCACATTGCCGAATCAATAAAGTTTGAAGTTCTATCAATAAGTTTGTATCGAAGTTGTTGACGGATAATGATGATGTCGATCATGATATTGTCCTCGATTTAGCCTTATTTATATTGCAAGAATGATGAACCATCGATCCATGTAAGTGTGATTTGCTTTTGAGTGGAAAGAGCGGGAAAGGGAGATCGTGGTAAAGTCAGGTCCATGTCGTGTGGAGACTTGACTAATCGTGCACCCACTACTTTCTAACTCCTTCAACCGTTGACACAGCTTACGCACATTTCTCGTCCATGGATGAATCCACGTGCTGTAGGCCGCCAGACCAAAACCCTAGTTGTTATCCCCAATTTGACGTGATTGGATATCTCACGAATCGTGGAGTCTCGCATGATGTATATGTATTTAGTTTGTTAGTTGTTGACTCCATTAGCAATGAGCCTAGGTTTTGTTGAATCGAGCATGTTTGGCAAATGCTCAGCGATTCATGAATGTTAATGTTGTTTGTCTAAGCAAATATTGTTAATTCAACGAGTTGTTGTAGATTGGATTTAGTTATCAATATATGTGGATTATTCGAGCAACTGAGCAAGTATTGCCTGAGCTCGACAAAAATACCGATAAATTACTGAATATTGATAGTTTGGATCAATATTCGAGCAATCGAGCAAGTATTGCCCAATCTTGACTTAATTATCAATATTGAGAATTTGACGCGCAATTGAGCAAGTATTGCCCAATTCAAGAAATTAACGAACGTTGATAATTTGACGCGCAATTGAGCAAGTGTTGCTCAATCGACAAATTACTAAAATTTATTAAATATTGATAGCTGAATCAATATTTGAGCGATCGAAAGTTAAAGTTGCTCAATTCACTTAAATATTTATTGGTGACGCAACCCAATAAAATATAAAAATATTGGTGGATTACGTATATTATAATTAACTCCGTGGATCAACATAAATTCATTTGGTGCTTGAACTTGCCTGTAATAATTAATTGTTGAGCGTTTGTTCGAATACCCTAATTTTTGACGAATTGCTCATTAGTCGACGAATTGCTGAAAATAGGTCATGAGCAAAGGAGGACCGATCACATGAGCACATGGACGTCCATGTGATGCCCAATTGCTCGAGTGAGCGTGCACCAGGGTTCTCGCTTGAGAGTTGCGAAAGAATGATGATTATGTGCTCTAAGCTTCATCATTTATTGAAATATTGTTTGTTCCGCATTAGACAAAACCTAAGTATGAAAGATAGGGACCGACCAAGAGAGCATGAGACCGGCTCTTGGTGGTCACGGTACCGATTGTTGTTCGTTTGAGCAATCTCCAGATTGGTTGGAGAGAGTTCGGGTCCAAACATGAGCAATTGCGGAAATCAGTCGTAATTATGAAAACGTGCGGGACTGGCTCTTGTGCAAGCTTTAGGATAACCCCGGGCTCGGTCATTAAGGCATGCACATGTTGTCATGGTGTCCGTTTCCTCGTACCGAGAGTTTCCCGCATTTTCCATGTGCGTTCGAGCGATATTGTGGATTTTCGAAGAGTTTCATCTCTGACTAAATTCTTGATTTTTGTTGGAATGAGCATATATGCTCAATTGATCAATATTTTGTAAATATTAAAATAAAAGTATTTTAACATTTAAAATTACCGTGGGAGAGGCTAGGCCGGCCATGCGACCATGTTGGCTTTCTTTGAATTTTCATGATTTGAGCAAAATTTGAGAAATTATGAAGAAAATCATGATTTTTGCTCAAACCAAGGAGTTTCCATGAATTTGAGGAAAATAATAATTATAGAAGACTAGGGATTGCAGTGGTGTGGGACCGCCACGGCTAGCATGTCCGTCCTGGCTATGTTTTGGCCTTTGCACCTTCTTTCCTTATTTTATAATATTATTTTTCGCGAATCCGTGATGTTATGGAGAATCCATGAGTTTTTTGTTGAAACGAGGAGCTTTCATGAATTTAGGGAATAATAATTATAAAACCTGGGATTGTGAGGTGTGGGACCGGCCACCGATTGGGCATGGCCGGCTGGGGCTTATGTTGTCCTGGCCCCGCACACTTTCCCTATTTTATAATATTATTTTTCATGAATCCATGAAGTTATGGAGAATTCAAGAATTTTGCAAAACAAGGAAAGTTGCTAAAATCATGAGTTTTTCATGATTTCATGAAAATAACAAAATAGGGCAAAATAATTGAAGAAAGATGGGACCGCCACGCTAGGCATGTTTCTACCGGCCGCGGGGCCCTACCTGGGCGCTCCTTATTATTTTATTAATATTTGTTGTTTTCTCCTCATGGTGTAGGATTCTCATCTGTCTATATTTATGGATGCTCGTTCGTGCATCCGGTGCTCGGGCCGTGCATCATTGTCGAGTACACTACACCATTTCCGCGGGGCTACTCGATGATCCAGCCAGCCTCGGTTATCGAGTATTTATTGCTAATCCATGAAATTCAAGCAAAAATAATTCATGAAATTGAACAATAAGAAATGAGTAGTTATTTATTATCAATTCATAGATCATCCGTGGATTCGACCATGAATCGTAATAATGAAACATGCATTACTATCTCCATGGGATCGTGGTTTCGACCATAAAACCAGAGTAATAAAGTTATCCATTACCATTCCATAGATTTATGAAATCGAAGTAATGCGATAATACAATGTTTATTGCCATTCTATGAGATCGTTTGGATTCGATCATAGAATCTGAACAATTGTTATTGCCATTCCATGGGATCAAGCCGTGGATTCGACTCATGGAATATGAGCAATTGTTATTGCCATTCCATGGGATCGAGCCGTGGATTCGACCATGGAATAGGAGCAATAATAGATCATTCTCGGGAATTCAAGCGGTGAATGTCACGGCAGTAATTAATCTATGTGCATAGTCGGAGACGGCTAATATCCCGAAGGCGCTTCTCAAATCTACGAGAACGCCCGAGTCTATACACGTCGCTCTACATAGTCGGACTGCGCTGAGTGTCACCGTCCCGAAGGCGTTGTTGCTCTCAATCTTACGGAGAACCGCCCAATCGTTCTTCTATGTAGAGGGGGTCGCTTCTCATGTAGTCGTGGAACAAGTGAGTATCACCGACGTCCCGAAGGCGTTAAGCCCTCTCAACAAACAATTATGTAGGAGGACCGCCCAATTCTATTATTCTACATAGAGGGCACAATGAAATGCCAGTGGATCGAACGCTCAGCCTAGTGGAGGCTTTTCGAAAGACATGTTCATCATGGCTTCGTAAAATATGAATCGTCACATGCCCGAAGCCGTACGTAAACATGCAAGATCATGATTTTACTCGCTTTGACCTTTGTTGAAAATCCACCATCAACAACTAGAAGAAACATTATTCATGAAGGTCGAGGCAGAGAATCCTAATGTCTCGTAACCCAAGGGTTCCACAATATTTTCAAAGATAAACACTACACCATATTGGCTGATAGCAACTCAAATTAGCAACGAAATGTAGCAGCTTGCTAATTTTCAGCTATAATTTCGTGCTAAAAATTCGCAATGCCTATCTCGCGTTGCTAATTTCGCAATCGCCATTCCTCGCTTGCTATTCACAATCTAGTTTCGTTTTAGGCGTGTGAAGTACCCGTGTGACAAAAAACACCAAGAAACTTTTTTTTACTTTTTTCCCGAGCGTGCAAATTTCGTGTGTGCACTCCTCTTATCCTTAGAGAAAATATCCCATTCAATCATTCAACACTCGTCCTCTCTCTCACTCTCTTTCTCCTGAAGAAAAAAAACTCCCGCCATGAATCTTTCTCGCCGTTGAAATCTGAGGAAGCTAGGTATGGATGATGATTAGCGTTGTTATATAAGGTTTAAATCGATTGATGCTGCTTTTTCTGTTAGTTTTTGATAGTTAGGGTTTGGTAGATTGGGTTTGATAGTTAGGGTTTTGTATTTTTTGTTCAAATCGATTAATGATGTATTTTTTGTGTGTTTTGGTAGATTGATACGTAGGGTTTTATGTATTTTGTTTAAAGGGGAAAGAAGAATAAAGAAGGTGAGTATTAATCTGGTTTGAGGTGAGATTAGGGTATGCTTAAATGTTTTCTTTCAAAGTATGGATTCAATTATTAGAGTTACTTAAGTTTAAAGTTGTGATTAGATCTGAAAAAGTAGGCTAGTATTAATTTTCTAAAGGACAATCTTTGAGACATCGTTTTTGTTCTGTTGTTTACACTTAGGAATTTTTAGTTTTGGATTGAACCAGTATAAATTTAGGAATGTTTAACAAGGATTTGAAAATGATATAGAGTATTGGTAATTACTGTCTAGATAGAAACTTCAGCTGAAATAGTAATTATAGTGTAGGATTGGCTAACTTCGATAATTCGTTTCGTATTGGTTTAAGAGGTCGGGATTGTAGAAGTGGAAAGATGTATGTAAGATTTTATTTCAGAGACATGTTGAGAATTTAAGCTAATTTTATGTTGGATGTTTAGTATGTTAATGGGTTTCATCAACTTTTTATGTTGTTCTCAAATTTGAACTATTGGATATTTTTATTCGATTGGTGTGCATATTAACTGTGTCGATGGGTGTGTGTAGTATGCATTGTTTAGGTGTTCTGTTTTCTTTTATTTTCTATTGGACATATATAAAGTTATTTAGGAGACCCATTCGTGTGCATACTCCACATGATTGTTTTGTTTTCTTTTATTTTCTTCTTCTGTTTGCGATAATACTAATCTCATGGTTTGAGGGTTTTCATGAGGATAGACTATTTGGTGAGTTAATGATGAAATTGATATTCCTTCGTCTGGGTTATAATATGTTCTTTCCATGTTCTGCCTTTTATCAGTAATTACCATTTTTACTATAAGCTTCCACTGGACCTTGTTGATTATTTTTCCTTTTAGATGTCGAGTGATATATCTACAGCTGAAAGCGAACTCAAGGAAGGGGAAAGTGAATACTACATTTGGCTTGAGTGAGTGTGCAAAAGCTTTTGCCTAATCGTACGCTTTGTATATGTCTTTTGTGGTGTCAAAACGACCGATAATATGTATGTACTAGGTTTGGTTAATGTATTAAGCTATTAACATTAAGTGTATCGCTCATCGCATCATGTATTCTTGTTACTTGATTTGCGAACTACTAGATATGTCCAATATTCAAGTGGTTACTATTTTGATTGTATATAGACTCAAACAAACTGGTTTCCTTAAGTCTTGTGTAAAGAGAGTAGTCTTACTGTAATATAGTGAACCACATAGTTACTACTTATGAATAATGTTTCTATTATTCTTAATGTAGTCAGTTTTTAGTAGTCCTTGTCAATCTTCTCGCCCCCTGTTTTTTTTCGTTAGCATCTTAGCATTATATGATAGGAACTAATGAGTATGGTTCGTGAAATAAGGCTTCTTTTCATGAAAATTGGTTCTCTGAAAATTGGTTCACTACAGGTTTAGACCCCTAAAACTTAAACTATATATGTTCATTGTAATATTCAGTATTTGCTCATGGTTTTCTTTATGCTATTTCTCAGTAGTGGAAGATTCAATCGAGATTTGTAAGGAGTTATGTGCAACTGCTATTGCTAATCAAGTATGGTCCTCTTCTTTATTCCATGATGAAGTATTGTACAAGTTATTGAAGTGTTCTTGCACTTGGAACCGAACTTACAATGATAAATTATTTATGGTAGTATGAATCAATAAGATCTATACAGTATATGTTGATGGGGTGAAAATTACTCCCGCTGAATTTGGTAATTTGGGGTGTGATGAGGAATGAATTTAAACCTACAAACAAATGCATCACATGTGAGTGCTTGTAGATTCGAGAGATCAATTCGTGCAAGTCCCGCCTAAACCAAGAAATGGTCATGCTCCAGCATTTGTTTCTACCACAAAGTGAAGGAGATGGGGTTGATCTTAGGGAGGAAGCGTAAGAAGGTGTTGAGATTGTGAAGATGTTGGCTTGCTTATGACTTGTAACGTAAAGATGAGCAAGCTTTGCGGTTGATGCAAGCAGTGCCCGGTGTTTGAATACGTGTTGTATTAACACTTGTCTTCACGATCAATCTTGTGTTGTTCCTTGTCTTGTTTTTGAAATAGGGTGAGAACCTATTTATACAAGTCATTGAGCCTTATTCACGTCTCTCGTGGGAAGTGGAGGAAGTGGAGTGATGGAGTAGTGGAGTCATGTGTCATGCCACTACTCACCGCCTTGCCCACTTCTCCAGCTTCATCTCTAACCGTCCATGACTTCCTCGACACGTTCTGTGATGGCGTGCACGCCGCACGCATCGTAAACCGCTGCACTCAATACCCCAAGATGTATCCCCCAGCTTGTGACATGATTGATGTTCTGAATGGTGGATCGTGGATCCACGTAAAGATAGCATGTATGTCGAATCGAATAACTCGTTAGATTCGTAGAAGTCGATACTTGTGAAGTATCGCGTGTATTTTATGTGTATCGTGATTCATGCGGTAAAGTGATGGGTAATGACCTCACTCAACCAATTAACTCCCGACCGTGGTTGTATAACCAAGCTCGTGAAGCCTGGACGGATGAGATGATGTTTGAGACACTCATCCTGCGACTCGCTGACGAAATTAGGGTTTTTAAAGAGGTGCGCAAGCATCACTCTTGAGCTTGGTCGAAAACAAGCATGGGAAAGGTTTTGAAGAGGACCGACCGGGCATGTGTGTAGACAACACGCCGGTGTGCACGTCCATACTTCACTTTCCCAAGAAGGCGGATCTGCCACCAATTTGACCGCAAAGTTGAGTGGTTGAGATCGATTTGCGATAGGAGTTTGATGCCGTAAAGAAGCCGCGCGCCATACTTCTCTTCCGCGCTGCTTTCCAAGACGCACCTAGCTTGGCCTGGTCTTGGCCTGTTGGCTTGGCGTGTAGATCGGTAGGGCCGATGTTCACGCCTATGTCATACCTGCCTCATGAAACGTGATCTAAGCCACTCAAATCATCCCAAGTGAAGTTGAGCGGTCGAGACTCGGCTTTAGGATTTGGGAGATGTAACCGCGTGAGTTTGAGCGGGCGTATGGATTGGCCATGCATGATATGCCTTGGCCGACCGCAAGAAGAGGCAGATGGGCCCACGGTGGTCATTCTCGGTGTGACCGACCCTTTGCTCAATCTAATCTCTCGACTCCTCCATTCGCGTCGGAGAAGATGGACGCGCGCGATGTCTCGAACCCCAATTT
>JAJJWW010004000.1:0-49367 GCA_023531295.1 Papaver armeniacum | reverse complement strand
AAACTACCCGCTCTTCTGCGGGAACTAACTGACTTCCATTATATTATTTATAATTGAGCGAAAATAAGATTACTAATTTGATTGCACCTACAACACGCATCAGGTATTTATTTTGGTCAAATCCTTAGGTGGAACCACCCAAGGTGAAGCATGTTGTGGTGGAGAGATTGTTGATATACCCTGTAACGACGGGGTTTTAATAGAGATCAACATCATTGACTTTGCTTTTTCTAGAATAGTAGTTGGTTCTTCCGATTTCCCATGATGGACTATGTCATTTCGGTTTGTCCAGATGGACCACATCAAGCACGCAACCAATGGGAATTTATCATCTCTATCAGACACATTTTTATAAGGATTTAGCCAGGCCAAAAATCTAACTCCACCTGTAATGGTAAAATTTTGAAACTAAGTAGTTTGTACATTTCCGAGTCTCCAACTCTAGTAAGACAGTTGCATGTATAATTGTTTTAGATTTAAACTTGCATCCTGGACAACTAAAATCAGATATGTGGATGCATTGGAAAATTTCTCTAACTGGAAGAGCTCCTTTCAAAACTTTCCAAACAAATAGCTGAATTCTTGCTAGTAGTTTACACTTCCACACAACCATCCATAAGTCAGAGTTAGTGTTGTCTCCACTAACATCTAGGGGGAAATAAGCATATTTAGTATTGAAGTTACCATCCTTAGATGGTATCCACACCCTTCTATCTCTAGAGGGTACAATACTGAGAGGGATTTGTTCAATCTTCTCTTTTGAGGGTTGATCAAAGACAACACTTAATTTTGCTATATCCCAAGTTCTAGAGTCATGATTTATCAAATCATTTACTCTAAGATTTTTATCAAGACTAATATTGATTTTCGTCGTGGCGGTCCCTTTTCTAGGAATCCAATTGTCACACCAAGGGTCAATAAAGTTTCCTTCCCCCACTAACCATGAGATAAAAGCTTTAATCTTACTCATGGTACGGTGGAGGCACTTCCAAGCCCAAGAGGCTTTTGCGGGAATCTTAGAATTAAGCACATCCATGTTAGGTAATATTTTGCTTTCAAGACATGTGCAAGGACTCGGGAATTTGGGTTTCCCACCAATCTCCAAACACTTCTTTCCATTATGACCAAGTTATTGATCTCAATAGTTCTAAACCGAAGTCCTCCTTCCTCTTTTGACTTACACATGTTTTCCAAAGCAATCAGATGTAATTTTCACTTTTGGGAATTAGGGTCTTCAACCCACTTGTACCTATTCAAATAAGAATCAATTTTATGACATTACTCATGTGAATTAAGAATATCGCCATTTGATAAAGTGAAATGGCTTGACCCACATGCTTAACCAAGGTGGTCCTTCCGGTCAGGGACAGTGAAATGAACAACCAACCATTAACTCTCTTCTCCACATCATTTAGAAGAGGTAAATGAGTCTAAGTTTTAGACCTTAGAAATGTAATTGGGGCTCCCAAATACTTCTCCCCAAGTCTAAAATTGGAGATGTTAAGGATTTTTTCGAGGATTATTTTAGGATTTGGATGAACGTTATTGCTAAAGAAATGCCTGACTTTTCAAAGTTTATCTTTTGACCACTTGCATTACAATATTTTTGCAAGTAGTATTTTATAAAATGTAATTCAGGGATGATGGCTCTAGTGAATAACAAGCCATCATCTACAAACAATAGATGACTGATAGGAGGAGCAGAATTAGTACACTTGATTCCATGCACCAGATTTGAATCTTCTAAATGTTTAATGTAAGTCGATAGTGCCTCTGTGCAAATGATATACATGTAGGGTGTGAAAATTCGGGGGTACAACAACCACACCCAACAATTCGTTTGGCAATATGAGAGGACTTACTCCAATATACTTTAAAGAGAATCAACTAGACAATGACTCAATCTTTAGAAAAGTATATCAAAGAGTTTATATCTCTATCTCTCAATTCAATCTCGCAGAATCAAAGAAATAGAAAATTACGAAACTCGATTGAATATAAGAGTAGTAACTTGAACTTTATCAAAGACCAATGTTCAAGGATCAATCAATTTCAATCAACAACCAAGGGATTTCCTAATCGATCGATACAACGCACAACCCGTGATATTTCAATTATATAACAAAATATAATGCGAAAAGAAATAACACATACACTCAGAATTTTTGTTAATGAGGAAAACCGCAAAATGCGAAAAAACCTGACCTAGTCCATCTTTGAACACCACACCAGATTGCCGCCATGTACACTCAGCCTACTACCAATGAACTTCGACCGGATCAGAGATTTAACCCCTAATCAATATCGATTGATTCAAGGTATAGTTGCGTTCCTTACGCTTCGATCCCACAGGATACTACGCACTTGATTCCCTTAGTGATCTCACCACAACCAAGAGTTGCTACTGACCCAAAGTCGAAGACTTGATAAACAAATTTATCTCACATGAAAAAGTCTATTGGAATAGATAAATCGCTCACGTAAAAATACCTATGAGTTTTGTTCTAGTCTTTTGATAAATTAAGGTGAACATGAACCAATTGATAAACCGTCTTATATTCCCCGAAGAATAAATTAATATTATCAATCATCTCACAATAATCTAAATTGTACCTTAAACGAAATCTGATATCATGGGAATCACAAACGATGAGACGAAGGTGTTTTGTGATTACTTTTTATCTTGCCCATTGGAGATTAAATTCGAGCAAATATTAGAGAAGATAATACTGACGATAGAATCGGCAAGATCGAGAACACGCAACTCATAAAGTAAATAGTTGGTCCGGCTTCACAATCCCAATGAAGTCTTCAAGTCGTTAACCTACGGGGTCTCGTGAGAAACCTAAGGTTAAAGGAGAATCGACTTTAGCTATGCAACTAGTAACACATGTATGTAGGATTAGGTTTCCAAGCTTGCTAGAGTTCTCCTTTATATAGTTTTCAAATCAAATGGTTTCAATCTAAGTTACCTTGGTAACAAAGCATTCAATATTCACCGTTAGATGAAAAACTGATTCAACTAAGTAATATCTTTCAAATCGTTAGATCGAACTTAGCTTGTTACACACAAATGAAATGTACCTCATTTAGGTTTATGTAACCGTACCTAAACGCAGCACCATGTTGGCTCAACAATAGTTAAATCAAGTTAGCCATATGAAAACTCTCATATCAACCATATTCATCTTAACCATAACTAGTTCAAATGACTCAAATGAAACTAGTTAAAGAGTTGTTCAATTGCTATATTCTCATGAAGTATACAAGAACACAATTGAAGCAAAATCGGTTTGATTCACTCAATCAATTCATGAACATTATAGCCACTTGGTTTGCAAATATTGCATTCCTTATTATATAAATGTTTAATTTCATGTACAGTTAAATGATTTTAGAACTTTAACCTTCAAGTTTGCAAACGGGTACGCATACTTGAAATACCCTGACCAAGATTGGCTTGTCGGCAAGACGCAAACGGCACGCGTACTTCCAATCCCAAAGAGAAATATTCGAAATGAACCTACGCCAAGACGCAAACGATGCGCATACTTAGGTTCCTGATTTCTCAAAGGTGCACGCCAGACGGGCACGATACTACGGTTCCCGGGACATGGATTACATATGTGCAAGAGTACACAACATGTCATATCCAATAATGGTTAAGTGTTCTAAACTCTTATTTCAATCATTGAAACTTTCTTAGAGGATGACAATAGCCGTTTTCACACACTATTAGCATCAAAGCAATTTTCAAGTTATTGAAATAATCATAATGAAACATTCCAAGTCTACACCAAATGATTGTATCACACAAACCATGTAAGATGTTACTCAAGAATTTTCACATGATCATCTTTTGACTTAAGGCCAAGAATATAAGATGAACTTGGTCGAAGTGAAAGCTTGCCAACACATATTCCAAGAAATATGTGCTTAAACTAATATCGAAATCTCAAATGTGTATAATAGAAAACTATATCGTAACACGACTTATGTCTCAATGTAGGAGATAGATTAGAAATAGAATTTCCAAGTGATAGATGAGTTTCAGTCTCCACATACCTTTTGTTGATGAAGTTCCACAATCTCTCCTTAGTAGTTCTTCGTCTTCAAATGATGAACGCCATGAAGTCTAAGGCTCAACTACACAATCTATGTCCTAGTCCGAGACATCTATAAGTAGACTAGAAATCAAGACTTATAGTTTTGATCATCGACATTGACAAACATGCTTGAGATAGCAACGCATGCGGGTTCGAAAGCAGAGTAGTGTCAGAACAATCTCCCCTTAGTCAATTTTAGTGACAAAATTATCAATACATATGGATTACAAAATAAATAAAACTTTGTAGCTTCTCATCCAAATGCTTGATCTCCTTGGCATCTTCAACACGACTCAAAATCTTCATCACTTTCAAGTAATCCATGATTCTAAACGTGTTCAACTCAGCATCATAGTTGTTGAAGATCCGTAGCGATAATAATGAGAAAACAAATGCTCTCAATCATTGTTATATAGTGTCATAGTATCATTACACAACATCAAAGTTTAATTGTATCACAACTTTGACAACAATACTATGGTGATATGTATCACTCCCCCTTAGTCAATACTTCACCTCGACATGAAAACCACTCCCCTTACATAATGATCCGTAAACCATATGTATTTGTAGTATGAAACTACACATTAATTCTCCCCCTTTTTGTCAATATAAATTGGAAAAGGTGCGAAAACTAGTGGGATCCTCATGAAATTTTCATAGAGATACTTCATGACCAAAATAGAATAACATACCAACTTATTTAGATGCAATCATATAGTCGAAGCTAAATGCATTCATCAAGGAGCTTTATAAAGATACATGATAACCCCTACAATATTCCACACCAAGACTCCCCACAAAGATTTGACAATTAAGCACAAGTTCAAAAGAACTCTCCCCATAAAATGTCATTCCCGAAAGAATAAACGAAGAGCGACCTTACTTTTATGAAAAAGAAGGATCGCTTTGGACATAATCAAATCACATGAGAATCATGAATTTTTATCCAAAATCACAATTGAATTAGCTACAAAAATGATTAATTCAATTGGCCATGCTCAACATAAGAAAACTTATGGAGCAACACAAGATATGCACAAAGATGTGGATCGAGGAAGGACCAATATCACAATAAACAAAGATTCATTCTATTTTTCATCACTATTTGCACAATGACATATAATAGACTTAATCTTTGCAAACAAAAGTTTATCCTATCTTCCACCAATAAAGACATAACATGCTTAACTTTTGTAGTCAAAAGTTCATTCTATCTTTTATGAATACTTTCATATCGACATATAATAATAGATATCTTCGAAACGAATATGGGGATACCAAGGTTCACTGGACGTAAACAACATATCCCATAACAATTTGCAATATATGAAATCATAAAGATTAATATCGCAAAAATCATCTTCCAAATAACTTAGAATTTAAATAAATAAATCTAAAAACATTGAAGATGAAAAAACGTTGGACATAGATATGTGTACTCACAATAATGGCTATTCCAAACCCTAGTTATCCTTCTTAACAACACAAGAATAAAATTATCATAAGAAGTTTCTAGACATTGAGACCTAAAATTCTTTATCGTCCTGAACTCCTCATGCGTCAACAGCCATGGGAACATACGGTTCATGAATAAAGGAGTCAATTCTAACAAACCTTCTAGGGTCGATGATGTCGAACCATAGTTCTCATAACAATAGCCTTTATTTGTTGAATCTCCTTCCTTATTTCCTTCAACTCTTCAAGAACACCATAAAACTTCTCCGAGAATTTGAAGGAACAACTCTTGGCTTCCTCACATTCCTTCTTTATCTTTTCAAAGTTGGAGGTAACGTAGATCTCTCTTTTTACTTCATGATTGATGGCTTAACAATCATATTAACATCTTTTCCATCAGAAGACATGATGCTTGGAGTATCCATATGCATACGAGTTTGTGAGAGGAAATCACAATTTAAACTCAACAAGCAGTCTTAAGATAAAAGAGTTTCGAGAGAAGGAAAAGGAATGTAGGGTTACGAAACCCTTTAAACACACAATTGGTACTACAACTCACAACCCTAACAAGGGTAGAATTGTCGAAGAATCATCTTTATTGATTAAACGGGGAAGTCCCATACAATATCAATTAGATATGAAAGGATGGAAGAGTTCCAAACTTGCAAAACACATCAAATCTAAGAAGAGAAAAACAAGATGAAAAACATTTTTCTTTTCCTAAAGCCTTAGGTGTGCACAATCTTGTCTCTTTTTATCAGGTACATGAGACAGGATGCACCAAACAACACAATCAAGTTGTGCAGCGGTGAACAACAATCTGTCCACCATAACCTTTTTGTAAGGAATTCATAGAACCCTGCCTTTCCGAATGTTTATACCATACTTTCTTCTCTAGTGGTCTTGACTTAACTTTGGAAACTAACTTCTTCGAAGAGGATAAAATCTTACATACCTCAGAGGTTTTTTGAACAAGTTTGAGCTTGTTTGCTAATCGATTTGCTCTTCGTTGAAGTTTGTTGACATACCTGATTTTGTGTTTGTACTTGAAACACTTTGAAAGTTCATGACCCTTGAGTGAACAATAAGAGCATGTCAATGCATAAGATGATTCAGACGCCCGAGATATGTAGGCAGCTAGACACATAGTGGAACCTAAAAAATCAGAACAAGAGTTTCCAACAGGTGAATATGTATCTTCTTCCAGACCGGTTGAGGTTTCTTCTGAAAGAATATCAAGATTGGTGTATGTATTTCTACAATTATCAAAATCAATATTTTCGCAAAGAAGTGCAACACTTGATTTTTCGTCTTCATTAGAATCATAATGATGAGACATTTCATCAAGAGTTACAAAGAAAGACCTTGTTCCCAAAGGTATTTTCTGTGGTTCGGACACTCATTTTCAAAATTACCAAAACCTTTACACTTAAAGCACCGTGGCATATCCTCGCCATCGGATTTACAACATCCATGTTTTTAGGAGGAATACGATTGTGAGGTTTAACCCATGACCTAGGTTTATCTCTCGGAGAACCGTTTACTTCTCTTGAACAGAAGATACCTAAACTGGGCTTGCAGGATCAAAGAAACTGACTTGTCAAGATCTTTATCTGATGAATCATCCTCAGAAAGATCATCTTCAGAGATGCAAACATTTTAACTTTTGTCAAGTAATTTAGTGTTCTTTTGTGCTTTGAAAGCTACATCCTTTCCGTATTTGGATGTAAGCTCATGATCAAAGATCTTTAACTTCCCAACCAACGTATTTCTCGGAGAGTATCAAGGTTATTTCAACGAAGGCATGCTTCTTAGAATCGTATCTAGATGGCAACGACCTGAGAATTTTCATCACAATGTCCTTTTCAGAATAGTCTTACCCCCGCAAAAGATGCATTAACAATTTCACACTTTGTGATTAAACTCATCAAAATGACTTCTTCATCTCGCCATACGGGTTTTCCCACCTAATTTAGGTTTTCAAGACTTTTCCTTTTCACCGTATTCCTTCAAATACGTTTTCTAAGATATCCCAAAGCATCTTTAGACCGAGTGCATGTAGTCACATGGTGCTGAAGATTCAAATGGCATGAATGATGATGCTCAAACCTTCGGGAATTTGCTTTGCAAAGCAAGAATTTAAAGAGGTTCATATGCACCAATATCCCTTTGGAATCTGCCGATCTCATACTCGCAAACAACGGAGCATCATAGCCATTAATTACATAAAACCATGATTGAAAATCACGTTCTTGAAGAAAGTCACGCATAAAAATTTTCCACCATAAGTAATTTGAGCCATCGAAGACCGGGTGGTACGTTTATAGAGATAACACTTCTCTGCCCATATCGAGTTGCTACAAACACGACTTATAAGGTCTTTAATGTGTTTGCCTGCTCTAATACCAATTGAAAATGCGGGGGTACAACAACCACACCCAACAATTCGTTTGGCAATCTGAGAGGACTTACTCCAATATACTTTAAATAGAATCAACTAGACAGTCAGACTCAATCTTTAGAAAAGTATATCAAAGAGTTTATATCTATATCTCTCAATTCAATTTGCAATCAACAAATAGAACTTTGCGCAGCCTGATTGAATATAAGAGTAGTAACTTGAACGGTACCAAAGACCAATGTTCAAGGATCAATCAACCTAAGTACAATCTACCTGCATTAACCAACATCTTTGATGGAACAACCTGTGCGGTACAACATATCAAGGCTTATATGAGATGTATGTTGCAGCCGAGAATCATGATGCTATACGCGCAAATATTTCGCGCTGTCAAGCCTAATAGAGAAGCACTAAAATGGTTTGAAGGTCTGCCAAGGAACACAATCACATCATTTAACCATTTACAAGCCACATTCACGGGGGCATACATAAGTAACAACTCTTCACGACCGAGGCATTGAAGATGTATTCGGGTTGAAACAAAGGGTTGGCGAGCTTAAGGCATTGACAATAAGATGGAGGACCATGTGTAGCGAAATGGGTGACGGGTTGAGGAAAGATATCTCATCCTCTCATTTGTGAATGCTCTCTTCATGACTAACTTGTTATACATTCAAATTTTAGAATCAAAAATACAATCACGATGGCGAATCACAGAGTTACGGGAAGAGTATATTGCCTTAGAAGAAAGACTGAAATGAAATGAATTCTTATCCAATGCGAACACAAGCTCAATGCTGCGACGCAAAACTTGTTGCCTCAATTCATAAATACAAAGGATGAGCACTTCGCAAGGACAGCAACGGTAAGGCATGAGGACAGATAAGATAGTAGCCATGGGAAGCCACCACAAGAAGAGTTTGAACGAGAAAGGAACTACTACAACCGTAATAAAGAATAATAAGATTCAGAGGCTAGATCATGTACAAGAAACTTACGGTGGATAAGGCAAAATAATCATGCAAGGCGAGAAGTCGCGAATAGTATGGGAAGAGATTAAGATGCCTCCACCTTAATGCTAGTGTGGAAAAGATCTGGGAAGCTATACTTGTAATGGAAGATGTACCAAAGACCTTGGAACGTGGAATGGAACCACCACCGCGCAGACGAAGCCATGAGTTTTGTTCTACCATCGCTTCCATGGGCATCAAACAAACGATTGAGAACATAAAGAGAATTATTCTCAGGATGATTGATCGGGGAAGTCAATCATTTTCTAAAGGGAGAAGAAAAAGGCCCGGACATTACCACCCCCACCTGGAGACGCACGTTTAATAGTGTCGAAAAAGGAAAGGGAAACATTTGTGATAGAAGTTGGAACAAAAGCTAAAAATTTGAATTGCAACTCTACCGTCCACTCCTATCGCACAATCGAAGATTTTCATGACAATGTGCTCAGTAGAGTCTTTGCGAGAGATGCTAACGATAAAGAAAAATGAGTCCCATGCGAGAACGACGCAGCTAGAAAAGTGGCGGCTAAAGACTATTTCTTTCTCTCGCAGGATGAAGTGCCAAAGGGAAGAGAAACACATGATAGCCCGTTGGTTGTGAAACTAGAGATAACCCAAAACCAAAGGATGGAGAAGATGATGAAGCGAGAAGATTGTCGGGCGATCAACCGAATCCTAATCGACACCGGAAGTTCGGTGAATATTCTTTTTTACCATACTTACAAGACGATGGGAGGAAAGGATGAGGATTTGATCCCCGATATACAAGATATATGGCTTTAATGGCACTGCAAACAAGCCAAAGGGAGAGGTTCACATGAGAATACCTCTTCAAGGATTATCAACGATGTCTTATTCTCGGGTTGACGTGGAATCTCCGTATAATGCGCCGATTGGGAGGCCATGGCTTCATGAAATCTTGGGGTCGCATCAACATACCACCAATGTATAAAATTTCCACATCCAAACGGTATTGGTATTATACAGGGAGATTGGAAGGAGTCGCAACAATGTCACGAGGTTGATGTGAAAGCTGCGAAGAAAGAAATGCCAAAAGAAAGGGTTTGAAGCAACATGTGAGAGATGAGCAGAAAGGAAAACTGATGGTGGATGCTATAGAAGTAAGGACTGAACATACCTCGCGAGGTGAATGCCTAGAGACAAAGCGAATATTATGATAATAAAGAAGCGAAGGATATGAAGAACAAAAGGCATAAAGAAATGAATAATCAACAAAAACAGGAGAAAAAGTAGCAATTGGAAGCAATGATGATGCGAGAATCTCAGCAACCAAGAGTATATGAGAATTCGGTTAAGAAAGAAAAATGAAAATACAACAAATGAAATGGAATTTTGCGAATACTTCGTAAACAAATATCGGCAAATAATGAAACATGAATGATTGAATGACTTAACAAAGATGAATGAGTAAAAGAATGGGACGAACCTTTATGGCGTACACCCTAGTTCGCGAATAACATTTCGTAAGAGGCAAATGTAAGACCTAAAGTGCGTCATATAGGGGTATCTCTCGACATGGCTCGGGGGAAGGTTACACCGCTCTGCGAAGCCTGAGTCATGAAAATTTGGGGCCCATGAAAGCCTATCCTAAGAGGTACCTTGGATTCCCAACTATATATATATAGGTTATACCACTGGTTGGGCGACCGAGGGTCTCTTCTAGGAGTCGTGTATGCTCAAGGCGCCGAGGTACACGGTTGAGCCGAGTGCCCTGATGGATGAACCTACCCTGCCATTCTTGGCAAGTCTTGGCATATGTTGCACTCCGCTGAAGAAAACTCCACTTAGGGTGCAGCCCTTGTAACCATAAACCCTATAGGTATAAGGGATAAGAGGTCACGAAAACAACTGGTTGTTGTTAAGACCGGATGGGAGGAGCTAGTCTTGTATGGCCGATGTTTCGCCTCCTTGAAGGGGCAACAGGGAGATGATAAGGGCGATGCTCTCCATTAGGGGGAGTGTCAAAATGCAGACGCAAATGTCATAAGGCTATGTTTTATGTAAGAGAATTTAGGCTTGTCATATTTGTGCAATGATCTGCAGAGGCAATAATACTAACGAGGGTAAGACGAGATCAATGGGTCTTTACACGCGGTGTACGGACGTCTGCGATTTCGTCGCAAGACGGCAATGTCATGGGACTTTATGTTCGCAAGGATATCTAGACCTGTCATATTGTCGCAACTAAAACATCCTGCAGAGGCAAAAATACTTGGAAAATGATAAGGCAAGATCAATGGGTCTTTACATGCATGTGTAAAGACGTCCTGCGATTTTGTCGAAATAAAAGGTGGCAGGGGAAGACCTCTAATTAGGGGAGGTCTAACTTGAAGACCACACAAAAATGATAAGGCAAGGTCAATGGGCCATTGCATGAAAATGTAAAGGCGGCCTCGCGACCTTGTCGTAACAAGAAGAGATAAAATAAAGACTACCAAGATGATAAGGCGAGATAAATAGAATTCTTAATTTATGAAAGTACCTGCGACCTCGTCGCAACGATACATTTCAATAACAATAAAATAATTATCCAGCAAAATACATGATGACAACTAAAATCTTCCATCTGAAGATAAATAACAGGCAAGTATGGGAATGGAAAAGATGGAATATTGTTATTCATCTTCTCGATGAAAGAGTTATACATCAATAATGTTGGCCAATTATATTACAAGGAAGAACTACCAAAAAAGGGAGTGAAGATTGAAATGTCTGAGATATTACAAGCGTGAAAGAAAACAAAAAGAATTATCTCTTTGGTGATTCTTCTCCTTCATCCGATTCTTGATCCTATTATTCTCATCGCGAAATTTTCTTCTTCGCTAGCCTCACTATCGAAACGGGTCCCAGACAGGCGGATTCTCGGAACCTTTTCGAGAAAGCCGGGGATATAAATGCGAGGGGATATTGTGGTCACTTACAAACATACTCCATGGCTCCATTCAGCGACGGCATCATTATTAAAATTCGCCAACTTTGTCGTTAGAAATTGTTTCTTCAACTTGAAATATTTGTTCTCTTGAAGGAGAGACTCTTTGCAGTTGTTCTTTTTCGGTTTCAAGTTCTTCAATTCTCGTTTGGAAAATTCTGGCGAGTTGTTCTTTTCGATTCAAGCTCTCTAATTCTAACTTGAAGTCTCTTCTCGGATTCTACAAATAAATAACAACAAGTTAATAATTTACAAGCAATACTACGAAGTAAGAAACGAGGGGTATAATAAGTAACCTTCTCTATCGGATATCATATCTTTAATCAAGGAAGTATGCTCGGCATGAAGACTAACATCAACACCTAGGTTATTCTGGCATTATCTAAAACTTTTCATGGCCAGGCGAATTCATCATCACTATTAATAACAAGAAGAGAACGAACTTGCTCTTCTCATTTGCTTAAGTATGGTATTACGATAAAGGAGTTCATCTCGTTCAACTTGCACACCAAGAAGAGATTTGTGGAATTCTCTAACGCTTTGTGCACCTCTGTTAGTAATGCGATCGTTCTCATCTATGAGATCACTAATTTTCTTCCTTAAAGTCTTGATTTTCTTCTCGGAATCAAGGTACATTCGTTAAAAGCGATTAGTTAAATTTAAACTAGATCGTGTTCGATCTCTAAGAGATGATATTTGGATTGAAGATCCTTTAATGAAAGGAGTTAATTTTATTTGAGAAACTACTTAGAGATTGATTGAGGTGAGTAAGAAGGACATCATCATTCATAGGCTGGGAAATGAATGGAGAAGAATGGATTCTTCGGAGAGATTATATACGTTCTGCTTGAATAATAGTCAGACAAAGAAAAATAAAAGATAGCATGAAAAGGATTTGAGAATTGAAAATTACTATACCATAAAGTTGCTGATTTGAATTCGAAGAGTGATTACTCTCTCTTTTTGGGAGTCCAGAGTCGGCTTCTAATTTTTTTGAATCTTATCGCGAGATGACGCGGCTTCAACTTCCGGCTCTTGAGTCTTCTTGTTCAATTGTAAATTTCTCTTTTCAAGATTATTGCGTCTTCTAGGGATCATCCGAGGCAACTACAAAGAAGTTCTTCAACCTATGAAAGAAGATAGAAAAAATGAGTTAATACATATATATTTAAAAATTTAAAATTAACGGAAATATGACTACATGCATACCAAAGACCCAAGTGCGTTCAAGAAGTCGGGAGACACAATTCTAGAGGCTCCATTGAAAATTATCGCCCTCTGTAAAAGCAAGCATTACACACATTTGCGAGAACCCGCAAAGGGGAAGCTAGGGGAGCATCTCCCATTCCTTGGAAAGAGTCTCAGAGAAGATGCTAGATAATCGATCCATAGAAGAACCGGCCAATGGAATCTCTTTAGTGAGAGAGGATTCGAATCATGGTTATCCTCGTCGGAAGATTCGGAGCTTGAGCTAAGGCGAGAAGAAGACCAGTCTTTCGCTTTGTAGTTAAGGAGCGAGAAGATCTGCCTTTGCGACGGCGGTTTTACCCTTACTTCTAGTCTTCGGCGATGTTGCTTCTTCAACTCCAACCTTGCATACGGTTAAAGATAAAAAAGAGGCAACAATATTTAAGATCAAAGAACAAAGGAAATGTTTCTTACTTCACTCGTAAGCGATCGAAGTATCGTCAGTACTCTCAACGGATCATCCTTGTAGCTTCTTCTCAATTTGGCGATCTGAAAAATTCCACAACTCGTAAAATATAAAAAAGAAAGTTGCGGGCAAGATTTGAAGTGGAAAACATACCTCTTTGCCTTATCGGGCCATTTGAATTCCCAAGGATGATATCTGTGAGATCGCGGGAAGAATATGCGAGCCGCGATGTAAGGGCCATTTAAAATCAAGGGTACAACCCACCACTTCTCATCCTTGGAGTGGCGGAGAAGTATTATTGCCGGTGCCAGTCAATATCTTGCATGAGTAATTTATCCTCAGGGACATTATCCTTCTTTTTGAGCGAATGCCCAGTAGATTTCGCATTCCTCATCTTTATCAGATAATTTTCAAAAAAGTTCTCTACGATTGTATTTCAAAGATCTATTTCCAAGTTTGCGAAATCGGGGTTTTAACGATTAGGGGTATAAAAAGATCCTTTGCCGGCACCACGGTTCGCGAACTCGAACGTTAGGCGAATGCAATCGCCACATAATTGATAAACAGCCAGAGAATTTTCATGGGCCAAGATTTCATAAAATAAAGGCATCTTAGGATTGTATAAGGGAATGGGAAGTCCAGCAGCAGGTGACCTGGCGAGACTATAATTTTTGATCATCACATTGATGATCGAAAAACAACTTTGCGAAGAATAGATGAAGGTTCTTGATCGGGAATGGTTGATAGAGTAAAACCCTTCTCAAGCAACTTATTGAACTTCATCAAAAGAAGATTTGTATGCACGACTAATGAAAGCCATTATCGGTATGGGAATGGATGGGAGATTGGAGATTAGGATCGAGCGTTAGAAGGGATGAAGAAAAGAATTACATGGCAGGGAGCGCAAATTGCGGAAGGAGAGAGTCAAGAAAAGTTGCGAGAGAAATTAAAGGGAGAAAAGAAGAGGAAAAGAAAGCTATATATAGAAAAATCAAAAAGATTCTTGAGGAAAAACGAGGCATTTAATGCGAGAAGAGACCACGAACGGAATGAGAATAAACGGTGGAAGAGACGTGTCAAGAAAAGACTTTAATAGTCAAAATCACATGTAATAGTACGGAGTGAAATGATAAAGATAAGTAGTTGCGGCAAATCAAAAATATTGATTCTCATGATATTCTCTCCCTCGCGAGAGGAGATGTAAGGAGAGACAGGAGACGGAACTTCCATATATATACTACAAAGAAGCTTGAACCGCTAAAAGAATAGAGGCAAATACGTACTTTTCAAGAAAAATATTCTTTCGCTCGTTCCTTCACCGATTGAAACCAAGGATTATTACAACAACGAATTTTCCTTCAAATCGCTCTTCAAGCAATATTCAAGGAAAAAGAGGCAAGATGTAGGATCATAATATCGCAAACGGACAAGGTTCGCGGATTAATAAACGACGGTGTCGCGAGGGAGTCGCGAGGAGCTAAAATAAGCGACGCGATGAATAACGACAAACAAAACAATTGGAAGACATGAAACCTGGCGAGGTTAAGAAGTGTCGCGAGAATGAATATTCGTGCACTTGCGACACTTCGCGAGACATTCCCGAAAATAAGAGGATAGCTTAATTTGTCATCCACTATGTATTACCACTATATAAAGGGCTAAATGAGTCTGTTGAAAGGGGGATCTTTTTGAATTGTGGTGCAAGTCATTAGGAGAGAGAAAGTTTAAGAGCGCTTTAATTCCCAAGTGTAATTCTATTGTACTGTGTAAACATTTCATAGAATCAATTAATAAATATTCTTGATCACACGTCTTTCAATGGATTAGTTAAGCAAAAGCGAGTAAGGGTGTAGTGTGGGATTTCTAACTGCAACTACATATGCGCTAGAAACAGGGACGATCATTTGTAAAAAGAGAAGATTGCAATTAAAGTTGTTTGAATCAGGAAGAATGAGAAAGGAAAATCTTAAATCGGATGGAAAAGATATGGCATGCAAAGACAGACACAAGAGTAATGATTAGCGAATTTCATGAAAATATCAAAGGAAGAATACACAAACGGGATTTCGAAGGAAAGAAGATTACGGACGAGAAATGGCATCACCTTTGAAGGATTGGGAAAAGCAAGAGATAACATTCACGGCGGGGGGAAATATCCAAAGAAAATTTGGATCACACATCTCCACTGGTGATCACAATAAACGCGTATAAGGAAGGATGATGACTGGAGAAATGTCAGAGGCGTGGATAGTAGGATTATTATGAGGAGCTTGATCTGCGAAGAGTTCAGGTATAGGAATGCTGTCATTAATAATGTTCTCGCGAGAATCAGCCAAGAAATCATCTTGCGATGATCTTGCAACGGAGAAGAAGGTGTAAAGGAGGGAAAGGAAACACTAGAGTATTGAGGCTTGGGTTGGCGAAGTCTTTTAGGAGTTTTGTCAATACTTCCATCATCCTGCGAATAACAAGTTAAATAAGAAACAGAGGCAACAATATATTATTAATAAAAAAACAAATGTTTCTTAAATACCTTGTCACCGCAGACTTTCTCTTTGAAGCCATAGATTTTACTCGCGAAGAGGGCTTTGATTGCGCAAGGGATTCTTGTTGCGAAGTAGATTTGACGGCGAGCCCAAAGAAAGAAGAGGGTTCTTCACGGTAAATTTAGTTACTGGGCTGGTTCTTGCTAAATAACAATGGCAGAAAGAAAACTACTGAAATTAATCATACCAAAGTGTGATTTTAACAAAGAAAGATAATCTCAAAATTAATCAACCACAAAATCGATCGGATATGGCAAGATTAACAAACCTAGACGCCATGAGAACGACAATCGATAAAAATGGTAAAGAAGATGGTGAGAGAAAATAGCAGGCCGACACTTGCGGAATGATGAAGAAGAAGAACACTTAGCATTTATGAAGAAGATGAAAAAGAAAAGGAAAATTTTTCACGGGGGACACTCCTATAAATAGACGAGAAAAAATATTACGACCGGATAACATTAAGTGCACCGGTAAAAGGGGTAAATATAGACACGTGTAAACGGTCACTACTAAATCCAAGAAAACCAGGCAAAAGGAATTTCAGTAGGATCCAAATATCGCACAACATATTTCCTAACAAACGAGAAGAGCTTGCGAGATTGATTACTTTCCGTAACTCATGAGGCAAGAAATGACACTTCATATATATTACAAAGAAGCTCGAACTTCGCCAAAAGAGTAGAGGCAAGTACGTACTTTTCAAGAAAAGTATTCTTTTCGCTCGTTCTTTCACCAATTAAAACCAAGGATTATTACAACAATGAATTTTTCCTTCAAATCGCTCTTCAAGCAATATTCAAGGAAAGAGGCAAGATGTAGGATCATAATATCGCAACGGACAAGGTTCGCGGGATAAATAAACAGCGGTGTCGCGAGGAGTCGCGAGGGGAGCTAAAATAAACGACGCGATGAATAACGACAAACAAAACAATTGGAAGACATGAAACCTGGCGAGGGTTAAGAAGTGTCGCGAGAATGAATATTCGTGCACTTGCGACACTTCACAGACATTCCAAGAAAATAAAGGATAGCTTAGCTGTCATCCACTATGTATTACCCTATATAAAGGGCTAAAGCAGAGTCATTGAAGGGGGAATCTTTTTGAATTGTGGTGCAAGTCATTAGGAGAGAGAAAGTTTAAGAGCGCTTTAATTCCCAAGTGTAATTTTATTGTCTTTGTGTAAACATTTCATGGAATCAATTAATAAATATTCTTGATCACACGTCTTTCAATGGATTAGTTAAGCAAAACCGAGTAAGGGGTGTAGTGTGGGATTTCCTGCAACTACAATTTCAATTATATAAACAAATATAATGCGGAAAAGAAATAACACAGACACCAGAATTTTGTTAACGAGGAAAACCGCAAATGCAGAAAAACCCCGGGACTTAGTCCAGCTTTGAACACCACACTATATTAAGCCGCTATAGAAACTAGCCTACTACCAATGAACCTCGGACTGGACTGTAGTTGAACCCTAATCAATCTCACAGTGGTTCAAGGTACAGTTGTGTTCCTTACGTCTCTGATCCAAACATGATACTACGCACTTGATTCCCTTTAGCTGTCTCACCCACAACCAAGAGTTGCTATGACCCAAAGTCGAAGACTTGATAAACAAATCTATCTCACACGAAAAAGTCTATTGGAATAGATAAATCGTCTCCCACGAAAATACCCAAGAATTTTTGTTTAGATCTTTTGATAAATCAAGGTGAACAGGAACCAATTTATAAATCGGTCTTATATTCCCGAAGAATAACCTAGTATTATCAATCACCTCACAATAATCTAAATCGTATGGAAACGAAACTAGATATTGTGGAATCACAAACGATGAGACGAAGGTGTTTGTGATTACTTTTTATCTTGCCTATCGGAGAATAAATCTCCAACAAATCTTAGAGAAGATAGTACTCAGACGATAGAATCGGGCAAGATCAGAACACGCAACTACAGATAAAATAGTTGGGTTTGGCTTCACAATCCCAATGAAGTCTTCAAGTCGTTAACCTACAAGGTCTCGTGGGAAACCTAAGGTAAAAGGATAATTGACTCTAGCTATGCAACCAAGAATAACACGTATGTGGGGATTAGGTTTCCTGTTGCTAGAGTTATCCTTTATATATTTTTCAAATCAGGTTTTGCAATCTAAGTTACCTTGTTAACAAAGCATTCAATATTCACCGTTAAATGAAAAACCTGATTCAACCAACCTAATATCTTTCAACCGTTTGATCGAACTTAGCTTGTTACACACAAATGAAATGTACCCTCATTTATGTAACCGTACCTAAACGTGTACACCATGTTGGCTCAACAATAGTTAACCGAAGTTAGCCATATGAACACTCTCACATCAACCTTATTCATCTTAACCATAACTAGTTCAAATGACTCAAATGAAACTAGTTAAAGAGTTGTTCAATTGCTATATTCTTATAGAAGTATACAAGAACACAATTGAAGCGAAATCGGTTTTGATTCACTCGAATCAATTCATGAACATTATAGCCACGGTTTGTAAATATTGCATTCCTTATTATATAAATGTTTAATTTCATGTACACAACCGATTTTAGAACTTTAACCTTCAAGTTTGCAAACGTGTACGCATACTTGAAATACCAGGACCAAGATTGGGTTTCGCCGATGCAACGGCACGCAGCGTATTTCCAATCCCAGCGGAAATATTCGGACATGAACCTTACACCGATGCAACGAACAGTGCGCATACTTAGGTTCCCAGATTTCTCAAGCCAACAGGTATGCGCACATGTACGCATATTATAGTTCCTGGACATGGATTACATATGTGCAAGAGTACACAACATGTCATATCCAATAATGGTTAAGTGTTCTAAACTCTTATTTTAATCATTGAAACTTTCTTAGAGGATGACAATAGCCGTTTTCACACACTATTAGCATCAAAGCAATTTTCAAGTTATTGAAATAATCATAATGAAACATTCCAAGTCTACACCAAATGATTGTATCACACAAACCATGTAAGATGTTACTCAGCAATTTTCACATGATCATCTTTTGACTTGCGTCAAGAATATAAGATGAACTTGGTCGAAGTGAAAGCTTGCCAACACATATTCCAAGAAATATGTAAGCGAGTTAAACTAATATCGAAATCTCAAATGTGTATAATAGAAAACTATATCGTAACACGACTTATGTCTCAATGTAGGAGATAGAGTAGAAATATACTTTCCAAGTGATATATGAGTTTCAGTCTCCACATACCTTTTGTTGATGAAGTTCCACAAGCTCTCCTAAGTAGTTCTTCGTCTTCAAATGATGAACGTCGTGAAGTCTAAGGCTCAACTACACAATCTATGTCCTAGTCCGAGACATCTATAAGTAGACCAGAAATCTAGACTTATAGTTTTGATCACTAACATTGACAAACATGCTTGAGATAGCAACGCATGCGAGTTCGACCGAAAGCGTTGCTTTAACAGGGTGACATGGGGTATGTCTCGAAAAGGATTATTGGGGTATGTCTCTCCAAACCAAAGGAAATTAAAATTAATAAGAGAAAATCTAGTTCAGACTTCTTCTGTTGGAACGATGTCGATGACTATGCACAGATCCAACCTCCACAGTGTATAGAGTTTCTCCATACCCATCACAAACTAGAATTTAACAGAAAATTAGCTTCCGGCCGACATACTATTCTTATAGTTTTACGATTTTATCCCAGCTTTATCAATATCAGTGAAATCATAAAATACTAGTCCAGGAAATTTGGGTACTCCTCGAACAGTTGAACTTGGTAAACAAGAAAGCATGCAGAGGGGTACACAAGTGCCATATGAGGTTATTTGTTATCTTTCATTCTTCTTGCTTTTTCTTTAATGTTTCTAACTTTTTTTCTTCTTGTACTGGTTGTTAAGAAAAATAATAAAAAACCACCAGCACCACTACTAAACCGACTTGAGTACACCCATCTTTTAAGTTTTTAGAGGGAGACGGAGAGAGAAAGAGAGCCAGGGACATAGAATGGAAGCAAATCCAATCCCGAGTTAAGAAAGGTCATGTGCGAACTTAATCATAAAGCCTTCGCGGGGTAGAAAAAATGACAGTAATTTTGGAACAAATGACTGAATTCTTTTTATTGTAGACTAGCAAGAACAAAAATATAATGAGAAAGAATATAAGCAAAGATTACTATAACTGGGTGATGGGTGATGATACCAGTGACATGAGTTTGAAACTCGCCAACACCAAATTCTTTATCGATAAAAAACAAAATAAGATAAATAAAATAATTCTAATTTGATAGTGATACATAAAACATATATATAGTTATTGTCGGTTAAGGTAAAAAAAAAAAAAAACACTTAATTATAAAACTGCTGGAGGTTAGGTGTTCAGACCTCTACACTCTTAAGTATTCCCCCTAAATGATAGGTTAACTGGGATTGGACATGAAGGGTACCCAGGTGAGAAAAGGCTCAAGGTCAGAGTCGGCCCTATGCACCGTACACCCGCACCAGCTCAGTCTATACTGAGTCTAAAAAATGATTTTGGATTTGTACTGAACTACAAATTATAGATCCTTAATATTCATCATCCATATTCAGGGCATTCTTACTGATCCTTCCTCTCATTCTCCAAGGTATAATCATAACTATCGTCCGAAATCTCTACAAGGTAGCTGCGACATTCATCCAATACTTATACTTCAATACATCATTCATACAAGGCGAAAATTCTCAGCAAAGTAACAAAAGTTGAATTGCAACAATATTGGATGATAGTTTTATCATAAAGATGCACACATCAACTAAAAACTATGTCTTTCTACCAAACGATAAAAATCCAAAATCTTACCTATTTACGGTTTCATTAACAACTAGTGATGATAACACTAGACGGACGTCCGCTTTCAAATTTTTTTTACTAACCTGGTCGGTGCCGGAAACCGGTCGGCGATGGTCGGTCGATAGAGGCGCTGACAAATTTTTTTCTCCTCCTTGCTGCTGATAGGACGCGTGTGAGGAGAGGGAGGCTCTGGTCGGTGGTGGAGGAAAAAAAAGGGCGGGTTTACTTCCGTTTTGTGTTAATTTTTATTTCCTAAACCTAATTAGACAAGGATTTCCTTTCTCGGGTAGCGGGCCCACTAATGTTAAACCCACTAAGTTAGTCATTCCACCATCCAAATCAGCGGTGCTTCATCAATTTACGCTCTCCATACGACGCTTTGTCATATTTTCAGGATCACCATTAAAATCATTGCTCGTACTCGACCACTACACGAAATCAGGGAATTTAACGCCCGATTTTGTAACGGATTTTTATTAAGTAATGTTGTATCGACGTTGGTAACTTTGTAACGTTGGATAATCGTTGCAATAATTGGTATCTGTTATAGAGTTTCGGGAGGGTTGTGGGTAATTACCTTCCTATCCTCAACTTAAATTGCCAAGTTACATTGTTACCCTCCATTACTACTATTAGCGCCTCTATTACTACTATCAGCTCCCAATTTCGTCTCACACTCAAGGGCTACCCAGCCTCCCAACGATCCTGGATTTTTTCTCTAACATTTTTTTCCCATTTTAACTCTTCATTTTAATTACCGAAAATCAGAAAACAAAATTAAAATCCGAAAACAAAATTAAAATCATCTGAAATTAGTTTTTCATTTAATATGTCTGAAAATTAGAATAAGAATCAGTTGGGAGGTAGATAAACAACTTAATGTGTTGATAGTAAAACGGTTGAGACATTACTATATCATATATCTTTCACCTCCATTTATTTCACATCTCACCGACTTCTTGGTATATCCCTGAAGCCGCCATCGATTTCACCAGAAAATTCATCAGATTCAATTTGAGATTCAGTTGCAGGAAACTTCATCAACAAAATTGATTCAACTGATTCTTCTGTGACTCGTCGATTTCATTAAATATTTAAGGTTAATCGAGTTATCACGAAGGATTGAGTTTGATTAAGATTTCGAATCTATCGATTCTCTAGGTTATCTTGACTAATTATTAAGGTATTTCTTTTATTTTTCTTAATCGACAGTTTTTCAACATCCGCGGTTTATTAGTTTTAGAAATTGAGGATTATAGATGTTGTTGTGAATTGTATTCTATTGTGGCGTGTTGATAAATCTGTGACATTTTTAGGTTTAATTGATAAACTTAGGTTACTAAGACATAGTACTTTACTTGTTTGTAGGATGTCAAATTTTGTGGATAAATCTAGGATGCGTATAACAGACAATTATAGCCCAGAGTACACAGAAGGGGTTAGAAAATTCATTGATTTTGCAATGGCAAATGGTACTTGTGCAAAAACATGTGCTTGCCCTTGTAGGAAGTGTGAAAATAGACATTGACGTGGATTCTCGATTGTTAGGATCCATCTGTATGAGCATGGTGTCGACAAGACATACGCCACCTGGAGCTTACATGGTGAGAGAAAGGATGGTGCTTCAACAAGTCGTTCTAAGGGGAAGGCTGTAGTCGAAGAAACGCCTGATAAGCAATCGATTGTTTGAATTTGAATGATTTTATTGACTCTTCCTTTGGTATTCATCATAACCATGATCGAACAAAAATTGGAGAATCACCCTTAGAAAATCCAGATGTCGAGAAGCGTTATAATAGGTATAGATCGTTAGCGGCAGAGAAGTTATACCCTTCATGTGAAGACAATCTCACAATCCTCTCTACTATGGTAGAACTCGCATAATGTGAAGAAAACTTATAAAATTTCGGGTAATCGTGTCAACAGTTTGTTGGATTTGTTAAGAGAGTGGCTTCCGAAACCTAACAAGTTGCCCAAAAACTATGATGCTATGAGGTCAATGCTTAATGATATGGGGATAAAAGCGAAGGCTATTCATGCTTGTGAGAATCAGTGTATTCTATATTACGAGGAGAATGAGGATTTAATAGAGTGTCCGGTATGCAAAACTCCGAGGTTTAAGTTGAAAGCTACCAAACATGGTCATGTGGTGACAAATGAACCTTGCAAAGTCTTTGAGATACTTTCTGTAGACGAAAAACTAAAGAAAATGTATTCTCTACCTTGGATATCGGATGCAATCTTTGTGGCACGATTGAGCGCAAGTTTCATCGAATATATGTGTCATCCAATCGATTCATCTCAGTGGGCACAAATGAAACTGAAGTTTCCGTTGTTTGCCGCGGAAGGAAGAAATGTTTGGATTGGAATATCAACAGATGGGTTTAATCCTCATGGTGTACATACTTTGAGTTGGAGTTGTTGGCATGTGATCCTTGTGGTTTATAATCTTCCGCCTTCTATGTGTATGAAGTCTGAATTCCAAATGATGACTACGGTGATACCTAGGCTTAAGTCACTGGGTCAAGACATTGATGTTTTTTTGCGCATTTGGTCAACACGTTAAAAAAACTTTGGCATCAAGGTGTACAAGCTTTGATTCTTTGAAAAGGGAGTATTTTACTCAAAGCAACTCGATGTTTGGCATTCATGACTTGCCTGCTCAAGGTGTTTTAAGTGGATGTACCACTCATGGCTACTGTGCGTGTGTTTTCTGCGCAGACAAAGCTCGAAGTACTCATCTAGGTTATGGCAGCAAGATTGTGTACACTAACTATCGTATATTCCTTAAGTCAAGGCACCCATTTAGGGATGGGGCTCTTTGGGATTAGAAACACATGAGCATAAAGTGCACCGAGACTAACGGGAGCGCAGATCACTTGAGAAGTTGGCGATGTTCATTACGAACTGGTAAGTTAGTGGTCCGTAAGGCAGGCAAACGAAAGAGATATCGATTATGATGAAGAGGAAGGTAATTCTGAGCTTGTCACAGGTGCTTTCTTCAAGGAATGTATTCTTTGGGAACTTGAGTCGTATTGTTCATTGACTATACGGCATTGTATCGACATGATGCACACGGAAAAGAACATCATGGAACACATTATCTACACTATCTTTGATAAGGATAATAAGGCTATTGTTGCATGGAATAATCGTGAAAAATTGAAGGAGAATAAACTACACTGTGGAGAGTGGAAAGATAAGAAAACAAAGAAAGGAGTAAAGATGGTTCCGCTGTTTGTTTTGAGCAAAAAAGAGAAAATCGATTTTTGTCAAATTCTTAAAGATCTGAAATTTCCCACTGGCTTTTCGTCGAATATAAGTAACAATGTCAATATGGAGCAATTGAACTTGAGCGGCTTGAAGTCACATGACTACCATGTGATTATGGGGTACTTATAACTGTTTCGCTTCAACATGCCTTTCCGGGGAGAGAAAGACTTGCGTCTTTGCGCTTAATAAATCAGTTTTTATTTTAAAATTTTGTGCTTAAAGGTGGTTAGCAGAGAGTATCTGAACCAGGCTAAGTGGATGATTGCAGAGGCCATGTGTGTGCTCGAAAATTATTTTTCGGCTGGGTTTTTTGATATAAGCGTGCACAACATGGTTCATTTGGCTGATGAGGCCTTAGTTTGTGGACCTGTTAGGTATCGATGGATGCACCCATTCGAAAGGTGAATTGCTATTTTATCATTTGTCATTTAATTTTATTTATTTTTGTTATTTTTGTACTGAAATTTACACGTACATACTGAATTAGGGCAATGAAGGAGTGCAAAAACATCCCAAATATCAATGGATACATTGAAGGGTCAATTACGAAGTCGACTGAAATGGATGACTGTGTTAGATTTTCCATGGAGCACATGAAAAATGCCGATAAAGGAGGTCACAAAGCAAATTTTGAGCCCTTCTTAAAGGATGAACATGAATTCAGCGATGTGGATTATTTGCTTGATGAAAAGTCGGTTCAGGTGAGCCCTATTCAGTGGATACAGATACGTCGGTGGGTAATTTTTCGGAATGATCCAGAAAGTCTCGATGTTTATTACAGGTATTGGTTGGCCGTGTTTTGTTTGTATGTGGACAATGGGTTATTCAATTTAGATTTTAATACTATGTATGCCAAATGTCGGGATTATTGCGAGAACTGTGAAGCTGATTGGGTTGCAATGGAGGAAGTCGAGATGCAAACCATGTTCCTTAGTTGGTTGTATGAAAAGTTTTGCATTGGCGCTCCTGTTTGTTAGCGTAATTGTAGGATCCAAATATCGCACAACATTCGTTAGTGTGCGAGATTCATTCATTTCCATAGCTCGCGAGAAGGTAGCAAGAGCCTGCGAAATCAACAAGAACCTGCGAGCATGTGACAATATGAGTTGTACTCCACTATGTATGAGCTGTCATCCACTATGTAAATACCTATATAAAGAGAAGAGCAGGAGAGAGAAAAAGGAGGATACACACTTTTGAGGGGACACAATTTTGTAAAAGAGAGAGGATACACAATTAGTAGAGAGAGACTTTATTTTCTTTATCATCTTCTTCCCCAAACAACTAGATCTAGAGCTCTACAAAATACTCATTAATGGAGATTGTAAATGTAATATTAATGTAACCTTAACAATCATAGTGAAGAACCATGGATGTAGATCACATTGATCGAACCATGTAAAAAATCCTTGTGTCTATCTTTACAATTTTAGCACTTTAATCTTTATTTTGATTATGAAATAGATTTAGATCTACAAATTATTATAAGGGGTGTGTTGTGGAAATCCTGCAACTACATATTGGCGCTAGAAACAGGGAACGAGTAAAGGATTTATCCTTCCTATAATTTGTTGGTTCAAGAACTCCATGAAGATTAACTATTGTTCATATTTTTCTAGGTCTACAAAGTTTAGATTCAAAAATGGAAATTTCATGGAAGAAATCACACTTTCAGGGAGTAAACATCATCAACAATTCAAAGACATGAAAAGAGTAAGAGAAAAAATTAGTTGCTGTGGTGAAATTCAGGGAAGAAAACTAAAGTTTCAATGGAAGATTTCCATGTTCAGGAGAAAAATCAAGAGGCAAATTGTTGAAAGAAATTAAGGAAGGGCGAAGTGCAGATAAGAGGCAGGCGCTGTGATTTCTATCACAAACAGAAATTCGCACAGATGGTTCAAGGCTGAGCGAACAACAAATAGGTCACGGGTTCGAATCGCACACATACATACTTTTCATTTTCTTGAGAGGTTCTTGAACAGTTGGTCCAGAGAAGTTTGTGCGTTCGTGGTCGCAAGTTCGACTCGCTGCGAGAATAGTTTTCTTCTTTTTACGTAAGGCGAAAAATGAATAATTTCGCAACATTATTTCATTATTTCGAAAACAAGAGGCAGCACAGTTGGTCATCTGCGAAGTTAATGAGTTCATGGTCGTGTGTTCAAATCCCAACGAACGTGTATTTTTCGCATGGATTTTTCGCAAAGGAATTTCGCACAGAAGAAAGTAAGTGATTATTTCGCACAGATATTTCGCAAACAGAAGCCAGCAAAGTTGGTCAGAGGTGAAGACAATGAGCTTGAGGACGCAGGTTCAATTGCCACCTCCCGCGAGTTTTTCGCATCTCTTTTGGACTACCAAAGGAAGACAAGTTTTAACAAGTGTGTGATTATTTCGCAAGAGATGGTTAGCACAATTGGTAGGGTGAGAGAATATGCAAGCGAGGTCGCGAATTCAATACTTGCCTCTCGCATATGTTTTTGCTAAGTGACATTTATACTTCATGCAACGTATTTCTCACGCGAGATTGACAACAACATCAACTCGCATAAAAGCTAAGTACCACTTCCTTGAACATTTTATTTTACTTACAACAAATAAAAGATTTTTGATTTGATTTAGAAAGAGCGATACAATCGCACGATTACAAAGATTTTTGATTTACAAAGAGCGATACAATCACACGTTTACAAAGATTTCAAAAAAAAAAAAAAAAAAAAATCAATTTTTTGAATAGTTGCTTTGCTTCAAATGATATGATATTATGAGAATAAAAGAATGAAAGAAAGAAGTGACGAAATGAAAGAATAAATGAAAGAATGAAGATATGCGATAATTTCACAGAGATAACAGACATGCGATGGTTTCGCAGAAACACAAAGAGAATAAAGAAATGCGAAAATTTCAGAAACACGAGATAGAGGCGATCCTTCTCTCAAGGCGTGCACCTAGTTCGCGAAATAAAATTTCGCAAGAGGCAAATGTAAGACCTAAAGTGCGTCATTGAAGGGGGTACCTATAACATGGCTCGAGAAAAGGTTACACCGCCACTGGAACCTGAGTCATGGAGATTTGGGGTCAATAAAGCCCATCCAGGAGAGGTACCTTGGATTTTCAACCTAAGCTTATGACTTAGGTTGGACGACTGAGGGTCTCTCCTAAGGAGTGCAGAATCTGATCAAGGCGCCGAGGTACACGGTTGAGCCAAGAGTGCCTGGGGCGTCTGGAACTACCCTGGCCATTCTTGGCAAGTCTTGACGTATGATGCACTCGGCCCGAAGAAAACCCCACTTAGGGTGCAGTCTCGTAACCATAAGCCCTATAGGCAAAAGGGATAAGAGGCTGCGAAAACAACCCAGTTGTTGTTAAGACCGATGGAGGAGCCAACCTTATATGGTAGAGGTACGCCTCCTTGAAAGGGCAACCAGGGGAAGATAAGGCGGCACCCTCCATTAGGGAGCCGATAAGTGTCTTAAGACGCAAAATGTCACGAGGCTTTATTTTCGCAAGAATATTTAGGCTTGTCATATTTGTACGACAATCTGAAGAGGCAATAATACAAAAGAGAAAGATAAGGTGAGATCAATGGGTCAATACATGAAAGTGTAAAGACGTCCTGCGATTTCGTAGCAAGACGGCAATGTCATGGGGCTTTACATTCGCAAGAATATTTAGGCCTGTCATATTGTCGCAAGAAAAATATCCTGCAGAGGCAATAATACTAGAAAATGATAAGACAAGATCAATGGGTCATTACATGAAAGTGTAAAGACGGCTGCGATTTTGTCGCAATGACAAGGGGTGGCAAATAAGACCTTTAACTAGGAAGGCAAAATAAGACCACATAAGAAAGTAAGCAAATAAGCTTGCAAAAATGAGTAAGCAAATAAGATTGCGAAAATGATTACATGTAAGCAAATAAGCTTGCGAATATGTACATGGAAATGAAAATGAGATAGTGAAAATGACGTACACTTGATATTATGATCATATTATTATGCGATACTAATAGTGCAGGAAAGATGAAAGATGAAGCATAAGTAAGAACTTGTGATAAACAATAAATATGTGAAGAAGCATGCATATACTAAAGACAAAGCCAGAGAAATGAAGAATGGAAGCGATTTAAATCTACATCAATTTTAATGCGGAAAAATGAGCTAACTAACACAAACATTAGCTATACATTGCAATAGATAAGCATTCTCATCATATAAGCATCACACTTGCATCATGAAAGCATCGCATAAGCATTTCATGGCATAAACATCGCATACACATTTCATAACATAATCATTACATAAGCATTAGATTCGCATAAGTATGTTACAAAATTTTACGGAATAATATCGCAGAATTATTCAGAATTTCGCAGGATTCTTCAGAATTTCGCAAAATTATTCAGAATTTCGCAGGATTCTTCAGAATTTCGCAGGATTCTTCAGAATTTCGCACGATTATCCAGAATTTCACAGAATAAGATTATTTCACGGGATGTGATTATTTCGCTCAATTGTTTCGCACAATTATAAGTAACTTGAAGAGATTATACTATTGCATGAGCACAAAACATGAGACAGAGGCAAGATAAGAATGAAGAAACAACTCGCTCCTTCAACATTTTCTCAGGGATTATACCCTCATAGATAAAGAACATAGGCAACTATGGATTACCAAGAAAACATTTTATGTTCTTTATCTTCTCGGCAAGAATCATTTCCAAAATGGATGTTCACTAGTGAACAACAAGAATCCTCACCAAAAATGGAGTAATAATTTCGCATGAATAGAGGCAATACTTCTTATTCTCATTCAAGGACAGATACTTCTTATATTTCGAGGATTGAGTACTTCTTATACTTCTTCAAGGATACTTCATACTCGCATACTTCAAGGGTTGATACTTCTTATTTATTTCGCAAAGCTTCGGAACTTCGCAAAAGAATAGAGGCAAGTACGTACTTTTCAAGAAAAGTATTCTTTCGCGTAGTTCCTTCATCAACAAAGATCAAAGAATACTACAACAAAGGATTTTTCCTCAAAGATCGCTCTTCAAGCAATATTCAAGGAAAAAGAGGCAAGATGTAGGATCCAAATATCGCACAACATTCGTTAGTGTGCGAGATTCATTCATTTCCATAGCTCGCGAGAAGGTAGCAAGAGCCATAAATCAACAAGAACCTGCGAGCATGTGACAATATGGGTTGTACTCCACTATGTATGAGCTGTCATCCACTATGTAAACACCTATATAAAGAGAAGAGCAGGAGAGAGAAAAAGGAGGATACACACTTTAGAGGGGACAAAATTTTGTAAGAGAGAGATACAAGTAGAGAGAGACTTTATTTTCTTTATCATCTTCTTCCCCAAAAAACTAGATCTAGAGCTCTACAAAATACTCATTAATGGAGATTGTAAATGTAATATTAATGTAACCTCAACAATCATAGTGAAGAACCATGGATGTAGATCACATTGATCGAACCATGTAAAAATCCTTGTGTCTATCTTTACAATTTTAACACTTTAATCTTTATTTTGATTATGAAATAGATTTAGATATACAAAATATTATAAGGGGTGTGTTGTGGGAAATCCTGCAACTACAGTAATAATGATGCAGTATGCTGATGTGTTGATTTTATTTTTGCTTTCATAGCTTAGATCAGAAGACAAAATGGATACAAATTTGTGGCGTTACGTTAGAGGTCCAAAGTGTCTCAAAAAGAGTACAAAAGATACCAGTGTGAATGGATTTAGTTTTTGTTCCCAAGCAAACCAGGAAAAGGCTAAGACCTAGGACAGTGGTGTCAACGTGGTTGCATCGACCGCTTTAGGAGCTCGAAAAGGGACAAAAGACCGGTTACTAACCTAACCCGGTGGTATGGGGTGATCAGACAAATCATAGAGTTGAACTATGGTACATTTAAAGAAATTGTCTTCTACTGTGATTGGGTGAAGGTAGAGAATGGAACAAAGATCTGTCAGGATTCATATTTTCCTTTGGTAAATCTTTCAAGATTGAAAAGCCATACCAATATTTCAGACGAGCCCGTGATTCTCGCTGAAGAGGCTGCCCAAGTTTTCTACTCCGAGACGTGAAACATCCAGATTGGTGGGTTGTTATTCATACGCCGAGAGGAATGACTTCAGATGTGGACAAAGCAGAGATAACAGGTCGCGATAGTTTTCAAGATATTTTACAAGAGGAACCACATCTATGTAAATTGTTGGAGCAAAAGCGTCTCCCTAGATCAAAGAAATGAAAAATCTCCATCTACGTAAATGCGATCAGTAAGTTTCCTCTATAATGCTGGTCTTGAATGTATGCAGATTCCAATTGCAAGATACTTTGCATTTGATCAGATTAATGCTGGTCTTGAATAACAATTTGTTATTTTTTTCACCACGCCCCCCCATTTTCACATATATTTGCTTACAGATCCCTGTGTAAGTTACTTTATTGTTTTCGCCCCACTTTTTAGCCGCCCTTAAGTTAGAAGATGTTGTTTCCACCCAACATCTTTTTTTTATCACTACCAAATAAACACTCCCTTTCCCAAGAAAATCATCTTCTTTGGTAAAGTAGTTTATGTTTTCTACTAAGAGACAAAAAGCCAGCAGTTATTAGTTGCTCTTCAATAGTTCAGAAGTTGAAGTAAGTGGGAAAACAACAGCAAAATCATCTTCAATTTTAGCTGCTTCCGAACCTTTGAATAAACCATACTCTTTAATCTTCATCTACACAAGTATGGGTTTGTATTCTTATAAGTGTTGTTTTTCTTCATATTCCTCTACATGATTGCATAAAAATGGATTCTCTTTTTAATGATCCTTTTTTCTTTGTTGCAAAGAGAATGCAGAGAAGTGTAATAGCACTTAATGTATTATTTTAATTTTTTTTGTTACTCTATTTTGTGGTACACTATCTAGTGGGAACAATTTGTTTGTGTTGGTGGTGTGTGATTGATTTAAGAATTAAGTGTAATCATGATATGGGTTTTGTTTGAATTACATTATCCTACTATGAAGATGTGTTTGATTTAAGTTTTGTGGTGGTTGTTAACTTTTTTTTCTTTTAGGGTTTGATCTGTTTTTTGAGTGAAAATGCAGATTGTTTCTGTTGTTGTTTCTAGGATTTGATCTGTTTTTGAATGAAAATGCAAATTGTTGTCTTTCTTGCAATGTATTTGGTTAAGTTTAACACCAAAGTAATTGTTTGCAGCAATACTTTTTATACACTGCTGTATGGCGTCATGGAGGAGCCTCAGTCCTAATTCGTCACATGAGAGGGAGAGAGACAGGAAAGGAAAGAAGCCTAAGGTCTGTTGTTCGGATGATGAACCAGAGGCAGGAAGCTCCAAGGATCCTCTTGCTGAGTATTATAAACTGATTGAGCTCATGACCGCTGAACAGTTGAAACAGCTCCAGAAGCGTGTGAACAACTTCGTCACATGTCATGAAATAGGGCTCAAAGTTAAAGAGGACGAAGCGACACGCCAGAGGAAGGCTGCTGAAGAAGCTGTTATGCAAGAGGAGTATGACAAGTTTAGAGATGAACAGTTTCGTCGTGCACATGCATTACTTGCAGCAAGTATGCCGCGATATCCTCCACAAGTAGATTTGATGGCCTCTGATACTGAATCATAGGTTGAAACAGATTGGGAACCTTTTCATCATGTGCCTGAGCAATACTCACCAGATGAGGAGGTAGAAGCCATTTCGCAGCCGATTTGGAGGAAGAAATAGAAGCTGAGACAATTAGAATGAATTTCTCATGGGGCCTGTTGATCCAGAGGAGGAAGAGTATGCTCAAGCACTAGTGGATGCTGAAGATAACGACGATGATGATGAAAACTAGATGAGACAAGTGAAGTCATCTACGAAGATGAAGATGAAGAAGATGAATCCGAGGAATATAATGGATATGACTTGTATGAGGAAGATTCTACAGATGATGATGATGAATGAGGATGATGGATTATGAGATTGTTCTAACTGCTGATGGATGAACTAACTTTTTGCGGGTATGTTTTGGTATATATAATATACTTAGTGGTGATACCTAGGGGTATATTTTTGATTTTTGTTAGAGGGAGAGCAAAAATGGATCCGAGGAGAGCGTAAATCGTAGTCCACTCGCGAATCCTGACCTGTCCAATATATTTTTAAAACTCGGTCCATATTACCCTCACTAAATATAAATAATACCACACAAAATTAACACCTTCGTAGACAACTCTACCACGGTCATCACCTCCACCACCGAGCCATAAACAATAGGAACAACATATGCAAAATGTTCATGTTCCTTAATAACTGAATTCATCAAAGAACACAAGTTACTAACCTAACAGTACTATTTTTTTATTTAAAATCGGCTTTCATTATAAACAATGATGATCAGTAATCGCCAAGTATATTGTTCTGTTGTGATCTAATTCAAAATCAAATGATTGGGGTTGTAATTGCAATTCAACCTTGGAGACATATATGTTTCTAATGTTTGTTTCTTTCCCTGATTGATTTTGCCATTCAGGGGTTGATTGTTATTTTTCTAGTTATAATCATAAAGAAATGGATTGCTCACTGCTCTTCTTTGTCTTCTAAAGAGATTCAAAATTCACACGAGGGGTTAAGATAGATGGTCGTCAAAAGTTGTATTGTAATTCCTAGTGGTAGAATCACTAGGCTTCTTAAGGATGGTAGGCACACGAACGAACGCGTTGGTGGTGGTGCACTTGTGCTTGATTTGTTAAATTTTTGATTAATTTTAGGTTTTGATTTTGATCTAAGTTTAGATATTGAAATAATCTCTAAAATGGTTTTTTGGATTTGTTATGTTTCGAGTTGGAGTTGTTGTGTACGCAGTCGTTTGATAAAATCCTAGAGGTGGAGTTGACGGTGGTCTTCCTCGGTGGTGGAGTTGTTTTGAGGTATGGGTGTAAAATATTAATTGGCTATTGGGTGTATTAAGTTGGGAAGTTTGGTCCGAGTTAGGGAAATATACTGAATAGGTCCTGATTTGCGAGTCGACTACGGTTTTCGCTCTCCTCGGATCCTTCTTTGCTTTCCTTTTAACAAAAATCATATTTTTTGGTTTACTTTTTGGTATATGGTTAACAAAATAGAACAATTGCTATGTTGATGATACGATGACGGTATATTTTTTGTTCAGAGATCGCTATGTGGATGTGATATTTGTTTTTATGTTTTTCTGTAGTGATTGCTGTCGTAGGCGTCAAAAATAAATTACACTTTTTTACTACTCAAAATATATAATGAAGCAAGGGCAAGAAAGGATCGTTCCCACAGAGAGGTCTAGGTTGTCAAATTGATTCGCTTTCCTATAAATAACACCGGAGTTTTCTCGATTTTATAAACGAAAATAAAATAAAAGCAAAACAATAAAAAAAGTAAACACGCAAATCAAGAATGAGAAAGTATTGGTCATGGATTTCGTTTTCATTCACAAACATGTTTTCTACACAATAATTAGAATTGATATTTTAATCTCAAATTTTATCAAAGGCCCTAGAATACCTTGATCGCAAGTATATCCCGCAAATCTCCTCTTGTCACCAACAAACACATTAAAAGATGCGAATATGAATTCTACCTAAAGGAACAACCTAACGTGTAAAAGCACTAATCAAGTTTAATTCCCTAGATGCATTAAGTTCTATGAAATCAGGCCAATCAAAGCAATCGAACGTGTAAAAGCACTAATCCGATTTAACAAAGGTTATGGTTCACATAAGATCATAAGAATATATCACTACAAACTATAATCTTATTTATGCTACTTGCAATCAGGAATTATCACTTTTGCGTATAATAACCCTAATCTCGCAATAAAGATGAAAGCAAACTCAATCGATTCGCGACTCAACTAAACAAGCATTCAAATCATGTAACAATATTAATGGTGAATCATAAACGATAATATGAGAGAAAACTAATTTATTGCACAAAAACTCATGTTTGGAAATCCAACTAATTCATAACCAAAAGAAAACTCTAGCTCATATTCATGGAGTTCATAACAAGAAGAAAGAGAAAAGACTTCATGGTTCTAAACCCTAGAAAACAAAGTAGAGGCAAAGAATATAATAGATAAAAGATATTAAAAGTCTTCTCTTTTATATGTTTCTCCAATTTCCATAAAGGATACTCCTTCCAATATTAGGTCTTCTCAAAACCCATCTCCAAGTGGTCCACCAAGCCCATGTGTGAGAAATACCCATGTAGAAAATATGTCCAAAATCCGTCGCCGGAAAACTGGGATTATGGCCGGAAATTGGCCGGAAAATATATCTCAGGTGGCCGGCAAAGTCCACCCGGCCACCGGTCAACGGGTCAAATCGGTCGGGTCAACGGGTCAGCTCGGTCAAACCAGACTCACTGAGTCAAAGCGAGTCAACACCGAGTCATCGAGTCATCTCAAAGATCTCGAACCGGGTTGAGTCGGTCCACTCATTCGACTCACTTGGGCCTAGGGTCATTTTGGCTGGCCTCGACTTTGTCGGCCGCACCATGATTGTGCTTCACCACCTAAGTCACAGCCATAATGGCCCTGCAACCTCAGACCCCTCAAGCCAACAACGGCTTACTATAGCGAGCCTTGTAGCTTCATAAAAACAATGCAATTCCATCTCGTGCAATCACTAATTTACGTTTAAACTCCACCGTTTCTTTCTCAACTGCAACATCCTTCACCAATCAGCGCAGATTCCCCTCCATTGTATTCTTGACCTTAGCATCACACTACAATTCAGTTTAGACATAGTACACAGCTAGGGCCAATCTCCATAAACTGCAGTACCGCCTCCATCTCAGTTCATACTCTTCTTGCACTTCCACAGTCCATTGCACCCATGAAAATCACCAGTTCTTTCTAGTGAGTCGCAACTTCCATTCTACCAAAGAACACCCACATCTCTCGCTAAGATCCGTCCTCGAGCCTGTCGACAATCACCACAGCTGCAACCTCCATGTCTAGAAAACCATTAATCTTCTCTGTAGCTCAGCTCCATCCATGTCCTAGCATTCATCTATTGTATACATATAATCCATTCAATCATTCCTTGTTGCTTCTCAAACCCATTGCAACTCAATAGCTCAACTCCTAAGTTCACCAGTTACGCGAGCAATCCCTTCTCAGCCAACTCAGTTCATTCCCCGCAGTGCCATTTCGCAGCCAAATAACTGTATAACTGCACCAGCCATTCTTAACTCACTACAATCCACCAGCACCAGCTGCCACCAACTCAACCTGCTCTTAACTAACTGTAAACTCTCGAACATCAACTATGCCATCAAATCCGTCTCGGCTTTGTAAGCGCTTCGCAACAACATCACCGCCCAGAGTAACTCGAACTCATCCGATGCTAACACCATCGTCACGAGGCATCATCCTCTCCGTCTCCTTGTATACAAGCATTCACACTTCAATTATAACTCCACCCGCAACTCGCTCCATACCAACAATGACTTATTCCATCTTTACCTCGAGCCATTCCGCCCGTAGCCTTTCGGACCCCTTTCGACCATTCCATGCTTCACTCTTCAGAATCGCACTTGCATCTTCTAATTGTACCAGTTCTGCCTTCCTACCAAAGATCACCACAATCTCTTCTCATCTCCATTGGCAGAGAATCACCAAGAGCTAGAGCACTAGTTCATTTCATCAAGAGAAACTACAATTTCCAACAAAGATCATGCTCTTCCATCATCCCCAACCAACACCAAACTAACTCAGTTGTATAGCCGCACATCACCCAACCATCATATTCATTCTCTCACAAACAACCCATTCTTTCCCGTGTTCTTTAAAGTGCAATTTTGAACCTTGGCCATTAAAAATTCTTCCTTCTCAATCTCCACCACTTCCTGAAAATACCCATGGCAATCAATTCCATCAAAACCCATAATAAATCTATGCCCTAATTCTTCATTGCCGACCCTCACAGCTTGCACCGTGATTCATCACCACGGATAAATTCACCTCCATTTTGAAATCGCACTCAAACCCCATCTCCTCGACTTCATAGTAGCATCATCACCTTCGTTTTCATCTCAATCATCTCAATCTTCGATTAAACCTTGTTTCTCCATCTCAGATTCGATTCGACCAAACCCTAACCCTACTCGAGAACCCGAACATCACAAATTTATCTCCATCAATCTCGAGTTCATCCATGAATCACAAAACACCGATTCCTCTCTTGTGTGGTTCATATCCCGAAGATTTGACAAATAGCTTCATTGAAGATCCACCCAGAATCCATGGCACCGGTGTAGTTAACTAGGGCAAAGGTCTTGGTGCGAATGAAGAAGAAAGAAGAAAGGAATTCTTCATTTCGATCTAAGTAGTGAGGTAGGGTTGTTATTGACACCCAGTATTACGATAAGGGCCAACTAAATTGACATCCCCTTAACTACAGCTGGCTGCCTCCAATCATGCCTCCAAAAGAGAGTTGCCCCTTAACCTTAACTGGGCTCCAGATAGCGTTCGCCCATGAAATGACCTTTTTGCCCTTTCAGCTCAAATTGAATGATTTCCTCTTCTTTTTCTCCGTGCGACTCCAGAGTACCTAATAACTCAAAAACACGCATAAAGTACATAATTCACAAAAAAATAGCAAAGAAAGCGTAACTACTAGATAGTAAATTAGGTGTTTTAGACACCTATCAGATTCCCCCACACTTAGACTTTGCTAGTCCTCGAGCAAATCAAACAAAACTTATTCTAAAAGAATACATACAACTCCGTGTCGTCGAGGCTACGGTCACTTTTAGCATAAATAACAAGCCTTTAAACCCTTAGGTGTCCCTAGTGGACGAGTTATAGTCTCGTGAGGGTTTACTAGAGATATACCCACAAAACCTATTTTTCCAACTTACTAGTTCTCCGTAATGATAGCATCCAACGCGTTAAGAAGACATAGAGATTCTGCACACTAGTCATAAGAAGTTAGACACATAAATGAACACAATCTCATTCTTAAAAGTTGAGAGAGAAATAACTATCCCTTCTCGAAAGAACTTCGGGTTCGGGTGATCGAAAGTCTCGACTCTTCTGCCTCACAAGAAATGGTTTTATGAATTTGCACTCAATAATAAACAAACTTTTTATGGGTCACACATGTGTCCAGTGTAGGAATGAAGAGAGAATCTGCGACACGTTGAATGGTAGGAAGGCAAAACCCTCCGAAATATTTTGAAAACCCACATCTTTTATAATTTTTGAAAACCCATTTTTCGACGATCTCTAAGAAAGGAAATCAACCACTTAACGAAGGTGGGAATATGCTTACTTACCTCGTTATCCGTTCAAGGCGTGCAGCTAGCACCACTCTCACAAAGATCCATAGAAACGTCTTCGGTCTTCTATCGGTGTCTTCATCTTCGTTTTCGGTCTTCAACTCTTGATGATAACTCTTGAACTTCGTAGAATCTCGACAATATGATTCTTTCCTCTAATTCCTTGTTGCTTGAAACTTCATTATAGATATTCCTTCTTTTCATTGGCTTTATTGAAAGAATACAAAACTAAAAACGAACTATACAAACCCAAAATAAATTTTTTTTTTCCTTCTAATTTTCATTTTTTTTTTTTTTTTTTTAATTTCCTTTTTATATATATATATATATATATTTTTTTTTTTCATGAGACAAGAAAAATAAATACAAAATAAAAACAAAACAAAATAATAAAAACTATTAACGAACCTAAATGTCTTTTTTTTTTCTTCGTTTTTTTTTTTTTTTATTTTCGTTTTTGAGACAAGAGAAAAATAAAATACAAATAAGATAAAATAAAAATGTAAGTACAAAGGCCATGGTGTAAGTATTGTACCGCTTGATTCTTCACAACTTGTATGTCTCGATATCATAAACTTCTCGAACTCTCATCTTGATAATTTTCACTCTTTTTTGTATTGTTGCTTGTAAACCTCAAACGTCTTCAACTTTCCTTGTAGATTTGTGATGCTCCTCTTGTTGATGATGATGGTGTTTCTATGGACTGTTGGTGTAGAGATAAAGTGGATGGTGCTAACTGCGAACAAGACTACAAGTGGTATGTAAGTTAGCAACTCGATGTCACCAACATGGTTGATAAAAATAGCACTCAAGGGATCAAAATAGTGCTTCTATGGTGGGAGGTTGGGCAGCTCACCATTCTGCCCCTTTATTTACGTACGGTGACACACACTCTAAAAGCACAAATTTAGACAGGTACAAAGAATTGAAGGTCGGTGCCTCACATTATGTAACATGGGTAGTCTCCACTATAGGGGATCACTACTCTAATACCGAATTCAGTCTGCACCTTATTTGCCACTGGCATGGTTAAATCCAACTTTAACTCTCATACAAGTAAGAAACCCGATCATGTTCTCTGTCATCTCTAAGTTCAGTCACTCTTATGAGATTCTCGATGTAATCTTAGCGACATGTATACTATGTGACTCTAAACTAACTACAAGTTGGAGTTTTATTCAAATATATACAAAAAAATTGAAAATTTTGACTCAAAAAGGCTAAAAACTCTATATGCAAAAGACTCCCCCACACTTAAACTTCACATTGTCCTCAATGTGTAAAACCGAAAATTCTGAATTCTGACGTAACAGCAGATAAAACGCAAAAACTGTACAAATTGGTAAGGAATTTGGAAAAACTCCATTTCACAAAAGTTGTTCAAATACGTGTTTTCTACAAAGTGTCAAAAGGGCACAGTGTTTCGATAAACGGTCTGACAGTTATGGTCTCTGGACTGAACTACGTGCAGTCTGAATTTTTCTGACGAAAGGTATTCGTCCTAATTCTCTTCTAAGATAGATTCCGGACTCAATGAAATTAAACATGGGGATGAAAATATGATATGAAAACAATAAAAAATAAAAATAAAAGGGACTAAAATACAAAACCTATGGGTTGCCTCCCATTTAGCGCTTGGTTTAAAGTCGTCGGCCCGACTCTTTTGTTATCGGCCATATACCAACAATCGAAAATATGGTAGTCTCGCCCAGAAAAACAATCTGCAATTCTAGTAACAACTTCACACAATGATTAGCATAATATATGAATAATGAAATTGTTATAGCTTGAAAGTTTCCCACACTTAGTCCTTTTTACACTCGGAAGTGGATAAAGAACATAAAAGTCGGGTACTTCCACGGTTTCTTGTTCCAAAACCTGCATAGTATGAGAATCAAGTGTCTCTAATGGCGGAAAACGAGAAACAAAGTCATTCAACAATACTCTCGAAGCACATACATTCAAACCAATAAGAGGTAAAGGAGAAGAAACAATAGGCAAAGGGTTAGACAAACCTTGCACAATCTCTTGTATCACGGAATCCTCTTCATCCTTGAAAAACTCAAGTGAATTATTCACCTCTTGTATATCATGGTCCTCTATCAACCTTGCAACCATTCTTCGTCCGTTTCTGCCTTAACCAAAGTCTCGACATAAACATCATCATCACAATCATATGCAAGCTCAATTGGGTCTTCCACAATAGTGGTCATCACGGTCTCATTCTCAACACACTCCTTTTTGTTGTAAGGCACATACTCTTTTGCGGATCCAAATTTTATTATAAGAAACTTTTTTAGAACACTCGAAAATGCATCATCCTCAAGCTCCACCCTTTGAATAGGCTCTTGATCATTATTAAGATCAATGCTCGAGTAATCTACACAAGTGTCGACATATTCCTCTTCGTCTTCATCTTGATCCCGAAAAGACTCCGTTGTACACTCCTCGGGGATGTCACCATGAGTTTTTTCAAGCAATGTATCATAATCACCGTCACTATCATAGTCAACATAAGATTGGTTCTCGCTGAATTTAGTGTTGCTAATCTCGAACTCATCCTTTTGAATAGGTGAATGATCATTATTAAGATCAAGAGTTGAGTTAACTACACAATTATCAACGAAAGTGCCCAAGGATTGCCCTTTTTCAACATTAGCATCAATCAAATATTCATCACAAACCATATGCACATTGGAATTATCCATATCTTCCTTGTATTGATCAATGCCTCTTCGCAAGCTAGCCATACCTTCACGAAGTTCTTGGAGTTGCTCGTTTGTAGTCTCTTTAGCTTTTTGAAATTCCTCTTGTAAAAAGTTGGAAACATTGTCTATAAAGTTAGAAACTTTTTGTTCACGAGCATAAGAATCCTCCCATCCTTGTGGTTGTTCACACACATACCCGCCATAAGGTTGTTGAGGAAAACCACAAGGTTCCATGGAATATTGGTCATAACCAATGAATTGGTTTTGATCATACCCCTGGAATTGGTAGTTGTCATATTGTTGAGGTTGTTGAAAACCGTATCCATCCATGTAGTATGCTCCTTCCATGAGAAACAAGCACCCGAAATAAAATTCTCAAAACCAAGGTTAAAACCCGAGAAAATAAGAAAAATAAAACAAAAACTAAAAACAAAAATAAGAAACCAAAAACAAGTGACAACCGCTGCCTCCCCGGCAATGGCGCCAAAATTTGATCGCTGTCGTAGGCGTCAAAAATAAATTACACTTTCATACTACTCAAAATATATAATGAAGCAAGGGCAAGAAAGGATCGTTCCCACAGAGAGGTCTAGGTTGTCAAATTGATTCGCTTTCCTATAAATAACACCGGGAGTTTTCTGATTTTTATAAACGAAAATAAAATAAAAGCAAAACAATAAAAAGTAAACACGCAAATCAAGAATGAGAAAGTATTGGTCATGGATTTCGTTTTCATTCACAAACATGTTTTCTACACAATAATTAGAATTGATATTTTAATCTCAAATTTTATCAAAGGCCCTAGAATACCTTGATCGCAAGTATATCCCGCAAATCTCCTCTTGTCACCAACAAACACATTAAAAGATGCGAATATGAATTCTACCTAAAGGAACAACCTAACGTGTAAAAGCACTAATCAAGTTTAATTCCCTAGATGCATTAATTTCTATGAAATCGGCCAATCAAAGCAATCGAACGTGTAAAAGCACTAATCCGATTTAACAAAGGTTATGGTTCACATAAGATCATAAGAATATATCACTACAAACTATAATCTTATTTATGCTACTTGCAATCATGAATTATCACTTTTGCGTATAATAACCCTAATCTAGCAATAAAGATGAAAGCAAACTCAATCGATTCGCACTCAAACTAAACAAGCATTCAAATCATGTAACAATATTAATGGTGAATCATAAACGATAATATGAGAGAAAACTAATTTATCACAAAAACTCATGTTTGGAAATCCAACTAATTCATAACCAAAAGAAAACTCTAGCTCATATTCATGGAGTTCATAACAAGAAGAAAGAGAAAAGACTTCATGGTTCTAAACCCTAGAAAACAAAGTAGAGGCAAAGAATATAATAGATAAAAGATATTAAAAGTCTTCTCTTTTATATGTTTCTCCAATTTCCATAAAGGATACTCCTTCCAATATTAGGTCTTCAAAACCCATCTCCAAGTGGTCCACCAAGCCCATGTGTGAGAAATACCCATGTAGAAAATATGTCCAAAATCCACCGCCGGGAAAAGCGGGATTATGTCCTAAATTGGCTAAGTTGGCCGGAAAATATATCTCAGGTGGCCGGCAAAGTCCACCCGGCCACCGGTCAACGGGTCAAATCGGTCGGGTCAACGGGTCAGCTCGGTCAAACCAGACTCACTGAGTCAAAGCGAGTCAACACCGAGTCATCATTTCGACATTCGAACCGGGTTGAGTCGGAGTCCACTCATTCTGACTCACTTGGGCCTAGGCTGTTTTGCAGTGGCCTGACTTTGCTGCTGTACCATGATTGTGCTTCACCACCTAAGTCACAACCATAATGGCCCTGCAACCTCAGACCCCTCAAGCCAACAACAACTTTTATAGCGTAGCCTTGTAGCTTCATAAAACAATGCAATTCCATCTCGAGCAATCACTAATTTGATTTAAACTCCACCGTTTCTTTCTCAACCGCAACATCCTTCACCAATCAGCGCATTCCCCTCCATTGTATTCTTGACCTCAAATCACACCGCAATTCGCTTTAGACACGATACAGCTAGGGCCAATCTCCATAAACTAACAGTGCAGCCTCCATCTCGGTTCATACTCTTCTTGCACTTCCACAAATGTCCATTGCACCCATGAAAATCACCCAGTTCTTTCTAGCTGAGCCGCAACTTCCAAACTTCACCGGCCAACACCCATATCTCTGCCAAGATCCGTCCTCGAGCCTGTCGACAATCACCACAGCTGCAACCTCCATGTCTAGAAAACCATTAATCTTCTCTGTAGCTCAGCTCCATCCATGTCCTAGCATTCATCTATTGTATACATATAATCCATTCAATCATTCCTTGTTGCTTCTCAAACCCATTGCAACTCAGTAGCTCAACTCTTAAGTTCACCAGTTACGCGAGCAATCCCTTCTCAGCCAACTCAGTTCATTCCCCGCAGTGCCATTTCGCAGCCAAATAACTGTATAACTGCACAACCATTCTTAACTCACTGCAATCCACCAGCACCAGCTGCCACCAACTCGACCTGCTCTTAACTCACTGTAAACTCTCGAACATCAACTATGCCATCAAATCCGTCTCTGGCTTTGTAAGCAGCTTCTGGCAACAGCATCACTGCCTGTATAACTCGAACTCATCCGCTGCTAACACCATCGTCACAGGCATCATCCTCTCCGTCTCCTTGTCTACAAGCATTCACACTTCAATTATAACTCCACCTGCAACTCTGCTCCATACCAACAACAGCTTATTCCATCTTTACCTCGAGCCATTCCGCCTGTAGCCTTTCAGACCCATTTCAGTTCATTCCATGCTTCACTCTCTGTAACTGCACTTGCATCTTCTAATTGTACCAGTTCTGCCTTCCTACCAGCATCACCACAATCTCTTCTCATCTCCATTACAACAGAATCACCAAGAGCTAGAGCACTAGTTCATTTCATCAAGAGAGAACTGCAATTTCCAACACATCATGCTCTTCCATCATCCCCAACCAACACCAGTAACCTTTCGGTTGTATAGTCGCACATCACCAACCATCATATTCATTCTCTCACAAACAACCCATTCTTTCCCGTGTTCTTTGCAAAGTGCAATTTTGAACCTTGGCCATTAACAATTCTTCTTTCTCAATCTCCACCACTTTCTGAAAATACCCATGGCAATCAATTCCATCAAAACCCATAATGAATCTATGCCCTAATTCTTCATTGCCGACCCTCACAGCTTGCACGGATTCATCACCACGGATAAATTCACCTCCATTTTGAAATCGACTCAAACCCCATCTCCTCGACTTCATAGTAGCATCATCACCTTCTTTTTCATCTGAATCATCTCAATCTTCGATTAAACCTTGTTTCTCCATCTGCAGTTCGATTCGACCAAACCCTAACCCTACTCTGAGAACCCAGAACATCACAAATTTATCTCCATCAATCTCGAGTTCATCCATGAATGCGCCAAACACCGATTCCTCTCTTGTGTGGTTCATATCCTGAAGATTTGACAAATAGCTTCGGTGAAGATCCACAGAATCCATGGCACCGGTGTGGTTAATTAGGGCAAAGGTCTTGGTACGGCGATGAAGAAGAAAGAAGAAAGGAATTCTTCATTTCGATCTAAGTAGTGAGGTAGGGTTGTTATTGACACCCATGATTACGATAAGGGCCAACTAAATTGTGACCCCTTAACTACAAAATTGTTGCCTCAATCATGCCTCCAAAAGAGAGTTGCCCCTTAACCTTAATCTGGGCTCCAGATAGTGTTCGCCCATGAAATGACCTTTTTGCCCTTTCAGCTCAAATTGAATGATTTCCTCTTCTTTTCTCCGTGCGACTCCAGAGTACCTAATAACTCAAAAACACGCTTTAAGTACATAACTCAAAAGAAAAATAGCAAAGAAAGCGTAACTACTAGATAGTAAATTAGGTGTTTTAGACACCTATCATGTAGCACACCCTTTGAGGAAATTTTGTGTGTCTTTGTGTAAAAAAAGATATATATATATATATTTATTATATACATGTGTGTGTATGTGTGATTGTGATTGTGATTGTTAAAAATGGAATGGACTGTTAAATCAGGGTATTTTAAACCAAATTTGAAATCAAGATAAATTTTATGCGCCTGTTCCGCCAGGGGTATTTTCGTAATTTTGGAATCATCGGAAAATTGATGCACCTGTTTCGTCAGGGATATTTACGTAAATTTGAAATCAAGGAAATTTTATGTGCTTGTTTCAGGTAGGGGTATTTTCGTAATTTTTGGTAATCTTGCAACTTAAGTTCCGTAATAGGTTGCAGTTTGATCGAATCTGATATTTGACACCTCAAACCTCACCGACGAGAACATCGGGTGCAGATACGGTAATCTTGCAACTTTGAGTTCAATAATAGGTTGCGGTTTCATCTAGATTTGAGAACATCACCGGACGAGAACATCGGTGCAGTATATGGTAATCTTGCAACCCTGGGTTCAATAATAGGTTGCGGTTTCATCCAATCCCGATATATTTGACACCTCAAACCTCACTTGGGCGAGAACATCGGTCTGCAGATACCGGTAATCTTGCAACTTTGAGTTCAATTATAGGTTGCGGTTTCATCCGTCTGATATATTTGACACCTCAAGCCTCACACTGAGAATATCAGTGCAGCCTATGGTAATCTTGCAACCGAGTTCAATAATAGGTTGCGCCTTCATCCACGATATATTTGACACCTCAAACCTCACCCGGATTTAGAACATCGAAACTGCGATAATGATAATCTTGCAACCCGAGTTCAATATTCACCTGGACGAGAACATCGGTCAGAGATATGGTAATCTTGCAACCTGATTTCAATAATAGGTTGCGATTTCATCGATCGATATACTTGACACCTCAAACCTCACCTGGACGAGAACATCGGGCATGTATATGGTAATCTTGCAACATGAGTTCAATAATAGGTTGCGGTTTCATCCAGTCAGATATAGTTGACACCTCAAACCTTACCTGGACGAGAACATCGGGTCTGTATACAGTAATCTTGCAACATGAGTTCCGTAATAGGTTGCAGTTTCATCGAATCTGATATTTGACACCTCAAACCTCACAGGACGAAACATCGGGTGCAAAGTATATGGTAATCTTGCAACCCGAGTTCAATAATAGGTTGCGCTTCATCCACTCGATATATTTGACACCTCAAACCTCACATGGACGAGAACATCGGGTCTGTATATGGTAATCTTGCAACCTGAGTTTAATAATAGGTTGCGGTTTCATCCATCCCGATATATTTGACACCTCAAACCTCACCGGAGACGAGAACATCGGGGTTCAGATATACGGTAACCTTGAAACCTAAGTTCCGTAATAGGTTGCAGTTTCATCCAATATGATATTTGACACCTCAAACCTCACCTGAACGAGAACATCGGGTCTTTATATGGTAATCTTGCAACCTGAGTTCAATAATAGGTTGCGGTTTGTCCAGTATGATATATTTGACACTTCAAACCTCACATGGACGAGAACTTGGTCTCGTATATATGGTATCTTGCAAACTTAGTATGCCTTGTTTTGTTTCCGATTATGTGTTTGACCAAAATTTTGACCAACTTTACCTCGATCCGAACGCCTTTGACCTAGATATTTTGAGAGAAAAGCAAATCTCTCCTCTATTATTGTACTCTTCTCTCTTGTCTCGAAAAGTAAGGTTTCAATTTTGGGTCTCAAATTTCGTTCCTCTCAAATCCCCACTCTGATACATCTTTTAGATTTCAATTCCCTCTCAAATTTGAAAACCTTTCTAATTCCCTCTTAAATTTGAGAAACCTTTTCTAATTCCCTCTCAAATTTGAGAAACCCTTTCTTATTCCCTCTCAAATTTCATTTCCCCCATTCTCAAATTTTCGAATGATTTCAAATCTAACCCTTCTCTATAAACAGAGGAGATGAAGATCTTAATTTTTTCCCTTCATTCTCACCATTCTCCTTCGCGATTCTCACTTATACCCCTTTCTTATTCCGTACCTCTTACCTTGCATACATCTCTCGACCTCGTTCATTCTCCGTGAGGTAATCTATGTAGCTTTTACTTTCGAATATATATTTCAAATTAGGGTTTCTTTTTTGTTGGTTGGTATCTCCTTCATAGATTTACTCGTATGTTGTTATTTACTTGCCTTGCATGCTATTCTTGGTATTTGGTTGTTATCTTTTCCATAGATTACAACCAAACTCGTGGTTCCTACATGGTTGGCTGAAGTTTTTCTTCATAGGTTGTTCTTATTACTTTAAAATTATACCTTTGGTTGTTTTAATCTCCTTCCATAGATTTCAATCGGAATTTGGAGTTTTGTATTTTCGTTCACTGCTAGGTTTTCTCTCATTTTGGTTCAAATGCCTATGTTGTTTGTTGTTTGGTTTGTTTGGTATGAAGATGTTCTCAAGTCAGGATTCTCACTCTTCAGATCATGTTCTGTCTACCAATGAAACTGGTTCTGGATATGATGTTCGTAGTACTCCATCTGATGGTGGTTATGAAAATGGTTCTCTATCTCATGATGAATCTCAATCTGTTCTCGACTTGGAGAAGACACAACTTCCACCCACTTTAGTGGAAATAAGACGAATGTGGAAGACCATTTGGCGAATATGCATCAAAGTGGGCAACTCGTGCAGGGGAACTCATTCGAGTTCACTGTCCAATTGACTACAAAGATCGAGACTCATTCCTGCAGCCTTTAAGGACCAAGTCTGCAACACGCTCATGGTAACTGATTATCTCATATACATTTCATTCAATGGTTTGCTCCACTTATACATATCAGTGTTTATAGACCAACTACCTAGTTATTGTTTATGGATGACAAAAATACTTCTTCGTTTCAGGACAAATTTTGTTTCGCATATGATGAGTCTCTTGTCAGGCCATTTGTCCAAAAAATATTTCCCAAAATGTTTCATTCATTCAAATGGGAGTTACGCCTTAACATTCTGAAAAAGCTTGAGACTCGGGCAGAGATGGATGCAGCATGCCCTTATGGTGTTAATGATGACGTTTGGAAACGATTTGTGCATAATGAGTACCAGCCTGGCATGCAGGAAAAGTATGCTAGATATGCTGAGAACCAGCGAAACAGAAGGATTCGACATTGTTTAGGTAGACTCTCCCATGCCAACAAATCCTATAGAGTTGTAAGTACTTTCTAACCTAGTGGTCTTAACATTAAATTCTCAAACTATTTTATTTGGACAACCCTTACTGACCATATTGATTGTACATGCCAAAAAAGAAGGTAGGGTTATTGAGTGCCATGGTGAGTGTTGGATGCTGTCTCATGTAGGGAAAAATGGAGCTGTACATCCAAGTGCAGTTGCAGCGTATGTGAGTATTAGACCATCACATGTTGTTCAGAGTTCAAACAAATTTAATTGTTTACTGATTTGGTTCTTTTGGATTTCGGGAAAAGTGAAGGTCATCAGAAAAGAGAAAGGTTGAATCAAGTCGGGTTTTGAGGTCGTTGTAGATATAACCAATGATCCAAGTTCATCAAGTTTTTGGTGATGAATCTAATCGGTTATTGCCGAGGCTTTTCATCGATCGTTACCAATAAGCAAGCAATATAAGGAAAATTTGGTTCTTCAATAGCCACGAGTGCAAAAGCCAATCCATTTACTCCAGCTGGTAATGAAGGCAGGATGGACAGGATCCAAGAGGATTTAAGTGTTCTCTCAAAGGTGAGCATCAATCTGTAATTCATTTACGTCCTTAATTTTTATAGTTAAAGATTATAATTTTTTTAATCAACTATTGAATTGAATGGGTTGGTTTTGGTTATAGGTCGCTTTTAGTTCATGGCAAGCCACCGTAACAATGCCAATTGTCAAGGCAGCACAAGTCCCCTCGATATCCATTCTCCGATCGTTCAACCCATTGCAAGTTTATTATTATACTGCCGCTAAAGGAGAGCCTCAAGTTGGTCTTGTGAACAGAAAAAGGGAGACAACAGAACAGGTTATGTGGTTACCAGCCTTGCATGGAGAAATCATCACACCGGGTGAGTGTTAATCATGACGAGAGGAAGCTATGCATTGAGGGTGTTCTTGATGTGCACTATCCTATACCCGATGCTCCTCAAGGCCTGGACAAATGCTTCACATTGGCTGATTATGTATCATGTGGATTTTTAATATGGCACGCAAACCTATTGGTCTTGCAACCAGAGATTAAGCCATTTGGAACTTATTTTTTGAGTGCAGTTTTCCTTACTTTTATACATATGATGCTGCTTATATTTTGTTGTGTTCTTTTGATTTAGTCACTCTTTAGTTAGAGTGTAACTCAAAGCTTCTTAAGTCTTGCTCGCAAAACCGGTTGGTCCCCAAGATCTAGACTAAGCGATTTGAAACATAGTTTTTGTGCGGCTTTCCTTACGCTAATATATACATAATGGGCCGCTTATATTTTGTGGAGTTTTTTTCACTCTCTAGCTAGAGTGTACCCCGAAAAGTTCCTTTTCGATTTTAATCACTTTAAACATTTCTTAAAAATACACTTCTCCGAGTGTATTTCCAAGTACTCTTTGTGTATATCTATATATGGATGTCTTTTATTTACTTTGCTTTTATTCCCCCTTTTAACTCCGCCATTTTAAATGCTCTGTCCCTAGCCGGGTAAAGATGAGGGAAGAGGGGCAACCTTGTATCCTCTTCGATATTTTATATCCTTTTTTCTATTTTCGAACTTTGGTGTGGACAAGAATGTTGATACACAGAAGTTTATCAAGTTGTGTTTCTTTCATATATGTAAATCCCATGAGCAGGGGATACCGCAGGTCGCCTTTTTAATCTCAGGTTTGTTACCCATACCTACTATGATCTATTCAAATATGTCATTTGCTTATTCAAATGCCATGCATCGACCGATAATTATTTGTTTTGTAAGGTTTCATGGATTTTAACACCCGTCGAGATTACCTATTATGGAGAAAGTTGGCAAGTTATTTTAATCTCAGGTTTGTTTCATTACCTCTTATGATCTATTCAAGCTACATCTATTCATTCTTTTCAAGTATGTGTGTAG
>JAJJWW010003998.1:0-91500 GCA_023531295.1 Papaver armeniacum | reverse complement strand
ATTTTAGTACTTACCAAACCCTATATCTTATAAGCCAAAACCCTAATCTCACAGCCAACTATCATACTACATTACTACTTTTATCTCTACACAAACTGCATTCCTAAAATGAGAGTCATAGCTCCATTTCTGCAAACCAGAATAGCCTCACTGCTCAAACAAAATCAACCAGACCAGAATCTTGCTGCTCGAAGACTTCAAAGGAAAATAGTTGGATCTGTCAAGGCCATTGATGAAGCTGTTGACGAATGGTCAAACAGTCTAGTGGGGAAAATATTTGCTAAAGATATGGTTGAAGTGGAGGAGGTGCATGATGAAATCAACCTTCTTTGGGAAAGATGCAAGATCAAAGAAATCAAGGTCATGGGACATAACGTATTTCTTTAAACTGAAACAGAAAACGTCAAAAAGGTGATACTGAAAAAAAAGAGTCCATGGGCCATTAAGGGCTTCTTACTTTCTCTTCAAGTACAATACAGAGGTTCCTCGGAGGCTGAGTTCACTCATCAGGAATTTTTCTGAAGGATTCAGCAAGTTTGCAGCAGGAACACCTTAATGTGAAAGTTATCGATAAATGTTTGGCTTCAGGAAAGAGAAGATATCTCAAAAAAACTCAAAATGGATCTAACAAAATGGATCTAACAAAGCTAAGAAGGGGAGGATGGTGGAGAACTGCTGCTGGAGGGTAGTCTGGGTCAAATACCACTGGCAAATGCAGCCTCATAATCTATGTGATAGTGCTTTGTCATTGATCATTGGAAGAAAAATTGTGCAGATATTGCTTGCAATTACAAATGTCTGGGGTCTTTGATATGGAAGCTGAAACTGTTGATAGTAATATTAATGGTTTGTTAAAATATGTATCAAGGAAAACATCCTATGCCGAAGAAGAAAAATTCTTGATGGAAGTTCCCCAGGTGAAATAAATCTTCTAGGATGTCAGACGGATGTTATAAGAACTCAAATGAAGAAAAGCAGGCAGCAGAAGCTTCTGGTCAGCCTCTGCATAAAGAGTAAGGCAACTAGTGTTTCAGTCTACAAGAAAAAACGCTGCTGCTCACGCTGAGGAAATGAGTCAGATGGTGTGAATACCATACCTGGCTGCGGACGAGAACATCCCCTCTTCACCTTCTTCTTTGAAGATTTTTGAAATACCAGAGACGGAATTCAACCACTTTGTGAAGAGATCCTGTGAAAAGTTTAAGGCTGGCCAGATATGGGCTATATATAGCAAATTGGATAAGTTGCCTAAAAACTATGCTCAGATAGAGTTTTGAGTCACTTCCTGTTTTTAGACTTGCTGTCAAGTGGCTGAAATCTTGTGATCCACCAAGAGGCGTTATTCCATGGGTTGACAACGTACCAGTAAGCTGTGGAACATTTAAAGTCACATCTAGTGAAGTTATTGTCTTTAATGATTCCAGTTCTTTCTCTCATCAGTTAAATGAAGTAGCAGCTGTTAATAATGTGTACACAATCTATCCAAGGGCAGGGCAAGTGTGGGCAGTATATAGTAAATTTCGCCTTGACTTGGCGTGCACGGACTTGAAAATGCGAGTACAACATTGTTGAAATTTTAGAGTGGTTGATGTTCATTGGATTATTGTATCGGTTTTACAAAAGAGTTACTGGTTTTAAGACATTATTTAAGGCCAAGAGAAAGAGGGACTTGATTCCACAGTGGCTATACCATGGATTGAATTGTATAGATTCTCCCATCAAGTTCCTACTTTCATGTTGTCAGGAGCGAGGTATGGCAAGAAGTTGCGTGGCTGCTGGGAGCTTGATCCTAGATCATCTAATCATATAGTTGATATTCAAACTTAGGTTTTTTTTTCTGAATAAAAAACAACCCTCTTTATGTGATCCCAGTAATGAAATTCTAGCTCAGAAGTTCTAATTTTGATATACAGAGACTCAAACCAAGAGCATACAGAAAAAATGTTGTCACAACTTATTTCAATATTTATCTTATAGAAAATGAACCTCGTTTCATTGGGGCCCCAAAAAACAATTAGGGGCCCCTGCCCAATTATACCCACACCAAAATTATAGGGGTTCCAAAAGGTGGTGAAAATACCATTTTCCCACTTTATGCTTAAAAACCTATTAACCCTAAACATAAGGCTAATTCATTTTCTAAAACCAAAATCAAACTCCTCCCCTCCCCTTCCTCTCCCACCTGAGTACTCTCTCCATCTCCTCCATTGGCTGACCCAAATTTTTTTTTCTTCGTAAATTCATCGTGTCATCGATGATCGAAAAACTTTAATCGACGATGCTTCTTCTACAAACATGGCTCGAACCAATGAGTACAAAGAAAGTTTTGCTAACCCTAAATTGGTAGAGAAACCCAAGTGAAAGATTAATCTCAAAACCAAGGTTGCGAGTATCAAGCCAGGGAGGAATTAGAAGAAGAAATGGTGGCGATTAGAAAGTAAGTGAACTAATACCCACCTTTGTTTTGATTTTTTCTTGAGTTTTGATTGTGAAATTGAGTTTTGGAACCGAATTTTTTCAGTTTCAGTGAATGGGTCGTTACTCTGTGTTTTATTAAACCCTGACGATTGTTCATATGCATGTATACTCTATGAAAAATCATTAGAAAGCTATATGAAGTTTTAGATAACGACCCTAGTGCACTTTACTACAAATTTTGCCTAGATTTGGGGTCGTTACAGGCTTATGTCGAATCTATTGACGACCCTAGTGCTCTGAGCGAACGGTCTGTCTTAATAATTGGAAGTGTCGCCAATAGATCTATTAGTGGTCAATGAACTCTTTTGGTTTATATTAGAGTCGTTACCTTTATATATTAACAGATGACGACCCTAGTTGCAAAAAAAAATACTCCTTTGTCCAAAATATTGATAGGGTCTTCACATTATTTGTTAGAGTCGATCATATATTCTATGAAATTAGTTTTTGTTTTAAAGAATAGGGTGTGACCCTTGTTACGATAGCATGAAATACTTAACTTATTTGTTCCTTTGTTGTGTATGTACCATTGTAGTAAAAGAAAGACAAAAACACATGCCCCTCCTCCTTCCGGACCTCCCCGACATACCAGATACTTAATGCCGGTCCATTAGGAAAAAAGCCGAATGAGGTACTCTTGTCTATCAATGAACCAAGAGACCCAGATAATGATTTGTCGGATTCGTCACCTTCTTCACCCCTGTTGTATCTGCTTCCGGAAGCGATGAAGAAGAAATTATGGAACAATAAGAGATTCATGATGATGATGACGATGATAACGATGGTAATGGTGGTGGTAATGGTAGTTCTGGCCTAGGTGGTGGTGGTGGTGATGATGAGGAGGAGGATGATGAGGAGGAGGATGATGAGGATGAAGGTAATGATGGTAAGGGTGTTGGTGGTGGTGATGAGGAGGAGGAGGAGGATGAAGGTAATGATGGTAAGGGTGTTGGTGGTGATGATGAGGAGATAGTGGAAGAGCGGGCGAAGCCAGTCGAGACGGAAGGATGGAAGCCAATTGCGAGGGCGCCTTGAGACACATTCCCCTACACATTTCTTCTTTGGAACCTCTTCGTGGTGGTAAAGCGAGAGAGAACCTAGAAATGGGCTGCGAAGTTCTATTTGGATATAAGGGCACACAGGCTCGTACCATCTACGAGACAATCGTAACAATCTCAACTTTGCTTTTATATTTGATTTGTTGATGTTAACTTTAAATTTTTTTTATATTTACTTGTTTTTCTTTTGTAGATCATAAAGAATGCCGTACGTCTTTTCAGGCGGTGATCTTCTTATGTGAAAATGTCCTTGTGGGATCTAAAAGATGAATGTCAAAAGTCAAGGAGATTATTGAAAACTTTCTGCTCTATATCTTTTGCCGTTGAGAACTGCAGATTTGCATATGACAAGGTTGCGATATCAAGTTTTACGTAGAGAGGTTTTGCAGTGACCCATACATTCCAATTCCCTTTTGGTGAGATGGCATGACACCCGATGATGCGAGATCAAATATTAGGGCTCTGGGTCGAAGGAAAATCCACCAATTACAAGTTCAGAAAAGAAAACACTTGGAACAAATTTATGCATTGACCGAGAAATTGTTTGGTTGCAGGATCAAGACACGACATATGGCCTTTTCGTGAAGGGCAAGAAATACCCCCGAAGAAAGAGTTCAAACTCGTTGATATTAGGGAGATGTTTTAGAACACTAATCAAAGAAAAAGTTGATAGTCTGTCGACGATATGGAATGTCGTTATGCGGTAATTTGGGTATTTTGTACACACTTGCGTCAGTTATATTTCCCGAGCAGCAAGGGTAACAGTGAGTGTGAACCTTAACTTTTGGATCCTTTGGAAGATGTGAACAAGTACTCTTTGGGGACTGCCATGGTAGCACATTTGAATGTCGGTTATTAATTGCATCTCAAGAGCATCTTCTCAAGTTCATGGCAATGTCGGCTCTACTCAGTAATTGGATTGAACAAAGTTGTCTCTGTATTTATGTTTATTGTTCTTTGAATATTTTTATACATATCGGATTGTTTTATTTTATTTTATTTTATTTGGTGTCCAATATAGGTGTGGATTTATGATCGTTTCCCTTCAATGTTCAAAGAGAATCCCGGCGTCTAATCAACCCATAATGGAACAAAACCAAACCAATAAAGGACTAGATACTTATACCTGCGGCTTTCGAATAAGAACAAAAAGGATGCTTTGTTAATCGCCAAAAATTGGACAACATCACGGTTAATCTTTGATCACTATAAGAATGAAGGAACAATGGAAGATGATTTGCAATGGCCCTTGTTTTACCCTTATGAAATCAGAGGTAGAGAATCATGGACGACTTGGGTATATTCATTCACCACTAGGCGAAGATTCAAGCACAAGTTAGACAAATCTTTTGCTGACTCGGACTTAGTGGTTGTTTAATGACCTAAGACCAAGCATTGGGATGATAGCACAGCATGATAGCAGATGGCGTCTCTTATTGGGAGCATGTGAATGAAGGTCACGAGTCCATATCGAGTTACTTGGAATGGTATAGCGCTTCTCTCACCTCGGGTCATGGGATAGATCCTCTGGCACTCGAAGTAGCGACAAGGCATCTTCATCGTCTTACATCGACACCGAGAGATGATTCCACCATTTTTAGCTTGTGGTAAGTATTTATTTTGGTATTGTGTTATTCATAAACATACAAATATAAGTTATTTAATATGAGTTGTATTTGAATGCAAATAGAGGCGAATGAAGATTCTTATCAAGGCATTTTGTTGCTTGTCGATAAAGGAGAAGTGGTAGAACTGGTGAGCAACATCGTAATACGCTGATTATTACGGTCACATTGAAAATCCAAAGCGAAGAAAATATTTGCTTTGATCGGCTAAGCAAAGTAGAGCCCGGAAAACCCGAGAACAAGTGAGACAAGAACGTGCTCAACGGTGAAGCAATTCAAGGTGGAGGAAGCCAAAGAGGAGGAAATCCACGGAGAAAGAGAACATGTTGATTCCCAAATAGCTAGTACAAGTCAAGGTCGTCGTCAAGAGAAGCCGGACATCAAGCTAGTGAAGGAAGTCGGGGAGGGTTAGATGGGAGAGTCGAGGCCGAGGTGGGAGGCCGTATTCTTGGTGAAGAGATGTTCTTATAATGTTTTGTTGGACGACCTTTAGTTATTGTAGACATGAACTTATGTTTGTTTGTTTGGTTATTGTTTGATATAACTATCTACTGCTGGTTCGAATGGTTTGTTAAAACATTGTCGCTTTAGTTAAAATGTTAGTAGTTTTTTTTTTTAAAAATTGTTTATTGTTATCAAATAATATATCTCCAAACAAATGATCCAACATAGGTGTAGTCATCGTATAATATAGTAGGATGACTACTGTAAACCAATATGTTGAAACACAGCAATCGTCGTTATCTGATTAATTTAAAATTCTAACGACCCTTATTCAAAGTTATCCAGAGAGTAATTTTTTTTCTTCATAAATGGAGTCGTTACTAGTTATATGGAGAGCGGTGACGACACTATTGAACAACAACATCCAGGAGATCAAACAATTTTTTCCCCTCTGTAGTCGTTAAGTAATTAAAATATCATACTAACGATCCATAAAAGAAATAAATACGAAATAACATATTTATTTTCATAGCTAGAATCGTTACTGATTATATGGAAACCAATGACGACCCTCGACTACAAAAACATCCAGGAGATGAACCAAATTTTCTATAGTGGAGTCATTAATTTGATCATATAGCAGAGTAACGACTCTAGCAGTGTATTAAAGTCGTTATTGGGTATATTCTATAGGTGGACGACCCAGTTTTGAAACTTTAAATTGGAACGATAATGGACTTTGAATTTCATTAGGAAAATAACATTACATCAATCTCGTATTACATAAGAGTTAATATGGAGTATTCTAGAATTTGACACACATCAAATGTTCTTTTATGAACCTCCCTAGCACGTCGGTACAACGTGGTATGTTCTTTGTGGTGAATGAACTTAGTTTCCCCATTACGAATTCTCCATAGCCCATTGAAACGTTCTGGCTGAATACAATGAATTCTTAAAGCTTTATTATCTACCCGAACTTTTATGATCAATATTATCGGATTACTTACTTTTCCCCTAAGAGGAGCTTGTGGATGATGTTCGTAAACCCATATTCCTAACTTTAACATACTCTCGCATTGAACTTTTCATGTAGTTGAATCGAAAAAGCCAAGTCTCTCCACTTGCGGTTATGGGATTCCGGTTCGCAGATTAAAGAACTCTTTAACTCTCTTCCAAAACATGGAATACATTTCATTTCCGGACGTTCACGAAGCGTATTGTAAGCGATTTAACGAGACACAAATCTTCATCGATTCCCATTTCCGCCATTGCCACTAAAACTTTAAGTATTTTGAACAAAATGGAATTTTTGAGCCATTTTGTCAATAGGAGGTTATGTATTTTATATAAGGAAATCCCAGTCGTATTTTTTGAAATACACAACAAGGATCGTTAGGGTAGAAATTAACATGTTGACGACCCTTGCCGGATAAAAAGAAGGTTCATTTGTTCGAGAATAAATGTAAACTCCATTTAGTTGAAACTACAATACATCAAATCTAAAATAAATCTTACTCAAAAAATTACATGTTACGTGATTGAATTACTGCCTGCGTCTTGATGTGATAAAACGGCTCTCCTCTCCATTTGTATATGCGAAGCTGGGGCCTTACGCCCTATCCCCTTGTGCCTGTAAAACTCGTTGTACTTGGTGCACAATTTCATAATGTGAATCGTCCTATGACTAATGTGGGACGGTAAATAATGATATCGTAGTTTCTTGTAGTTATTAACGAAAGGACCCCAACCAACTTGACTCCAAAATATATACTATCATGTTGATGTTCTTCGTAGAAGATCGCTTGCGATGTAATAATTTTTAACCCATTCGGTCTCTTCCTCGACTTGCTTGAATATTTCCCGGAGTTGGGATTGTTCTTTGTCTCGTTTTTGGCTGCGCATCTCTTCTTCTTCCTTCGTAGAATTATAGATGGACGAAATGTTTTTAAGTCGCATGTTTCTTTGCGTATTCTTCTTCCATTGACTATATTGATTTGGATGGTCGCTTGCATCTTCTAAGTATGTTTTCAATTGAATTGTTTGATGATGGACTTGACATTGAAAAAATGATTTACTTTGATTGTTTTCGGTTGTATTGGCTAGTTCATGATGGAATCTTTATATAGAAAATATCCCAACGACTCTTTTTTTTTTGGGAAAAGTGTATTCAGAAATAGTCGTTGATGACAAAACATGAAAGGGTCGGTAATATATATTTTATAAGAATACTTGTTGTAGCGACAAAAACATCCAGGAGATCAACAATTTTTGTATGGAAGGGTCGTTACTACACATAAGTTTATGCGAATAACGACTCTAAGAGATAAAAACATCCAGGAGATCAACAATTTTTGTATGGGTCTTCCTCCGCCGAACGTTGATTACCCTTCTTAGTATGGATCTTTTGGATTTGATTCTTGCAATTTGAAAAAAGATTGGTTGGATATGCCACGTACAAATAAATGTTGATCTAGTGGAAAAACCTGACGGACGGCACTCATAATTGCAAAATCCCTATCAGTAAATATAACCTGCGGTGTCTCTTCGCCACGGTAAATCAACCTCACTTGCTCAAACGCCCAAACATAATCCTCTATTTCTTCTTTTACCATAAAAGCACCATTCCATGGTGAATGATTGTTTATCAAATCGGCCCGACCACGTTCAACATGGGCATGTTATACCATTGTCTTGTAGGTGCAATCTATGAATATAACACGGTAAAAACAGGCCAAATCCACCATCCTTGGAGTGCGCCAAGAAAAATATGAGTAACTTTGTCTCCCGGACCAACTTTTATTTGCATGGCGTAATTTAGTTTTACGCTAACCACTCAGTTGTTGCATAATTAATCTACCATCCCATTCGGTTTTCTTGATCGTTGCTTGATGGTAGATTGTGGAAATGGTAGATAAGTTATCACTTATCTTAGCCCTTATTGCATTTAGGATCTTAAGGGCCTACATCCCTTCATCGCCGAACCTTCTCCATTTGATGCGGTTTCAACCGGGCATATGCAGGGTGTCCATATAAACTTCTAGGTGGAGGATGGTTGTGGCGGTGTCCGGAATACTATCCAATCTCCATAGATCGGTTTGTGATGCCTTTTGAAATAAATCACGAATGGGCATTCACACACTTCTTATGTGTTTTGTAGACCACTAGTCGTCTTCTTCTCATATTTGTAATTCTTACCTTTGTGACTTTTTCCCTTTTTCCCGCTCTCTCGCATGCCATCTCCATGCTTCTTACAATCGCGGTGTTTGCTTTGAACAACCGCACATCTTCTCTTTTGCCTTTGAAATAAGCCATTCCTTGGCCTCGGCCTTGTCTTTCCATGTCTACATTCACTAAAAATTACACATCATGAGATCACTAAATAAACAATTTAGAATTAAATATAACTAAACGGTTAGGGATACGTACCAAATCGGTCATATAGTGTTGGGAGGTATCGGACCCATCGTAGGGCGGTTACGGTTGAAAGCTTGCCCAGTGCAGTCACCCGGCTACAACATAACTGAAACCTTGTAATTAAGTGCGTCACTATTTAAAATAAAAAGGATGGCGACTTTTATGTTTAATTAACCTGCGTAATGTTAGAGTACGTCATATATGGAACTTTGGCGACCCAAAGCCCTAGAAAGTGCGGTCATTCTTACATTTACTAGGAGTTAGTCACTTACTATTTTAACTTGGTGACCCAAATAGTGAGAAATATGGTACATATACCCCGGGATAGAAGGGTCGTCGGGGTTGTTATAGCAGACAAGCGACTCATTTGGTAAAAGTTGACGACCTTAACGAAAGCTAACGACTATTTACTTTACAAAGACACAACATTACATTCGGTTTTCTTAAAGAGATTCGTTTAGCTTATATATATATATATATATATATATATATATATATATATCCAATAAGCGACTCTACATGCGATTGTGCAGAAATTTGAAAATCAAATTGACGTTTGATTCTAGGAGAGCGATTATTGCTTTTGGGAATAAAGTAACGGTTTTTTCAAAATAAACCAGCCGTTAGGTGTTTTTCCTATAAGGAGACCTATCCTTTTCAAAGTTATTCACCCATCACTCAATGTTCCCAAATCAGCCATCACTTTCAAACACCAAAAATGGCTCCAACTCAATTCAATAATCAAGAAGATGTTGTTATTGTTAGAGCACACATCCATGATCCTGAAGCATGACTTTGAAGGAGAAACCTTTGGGTCCCCCGGTAACATGGATCAAACATCAATGCTTGGTGGAAACGTGTATTTAAGATTTTTTAAAGCACTATAAGCTTGGAAATCGTAATAGAAGGATGCTCCCGGCCGAGATAAGGAAAGGTACGATTTTTTATACTGATGAATGCGTATTCTTTGAGAGACTAATTGAAAGCTCGGGCGCGCTCTTCCCAATGAACCTGCGAATGGATAGAGTAAGTTGGTGAATCAATTGGGCGTTCATTAAAAAAAGTTTTTCGGTTATTTTTATTCAACAACACTAACTTATAAAAAATATTTTTGCGGTACTCTTTGGGTCTCGGTAATACGGGTAAAGTACGACCATGAGTTTTTCACGAGGAATGCTGCTCGTCTCTTGAGGGGAAGTGAATGGCAATTCACGACCAATATGATTAAACTTCGTTTAGGTGTTCAAGCGCAATGTAGTGAACTATTTTATGTGTTTTTCCTTCTACTTTATTTCATTGTACATGTATGTTTTCGGATTCAATAAAATGCATGAGTTCAAATATTGATTCAGTAACTATAATTCCCAAAAGGTCGTCATGGTTTGTAAAAATACGGTAGCGACTCTATAGAGGTATTTGAAATTGTTGGCATGAGTCGACACTTTTGTATAAAGACATATACGACTCTAAATGTTATTTTAAAGAGACTTACTACGATAGTAGAGTTGTCGGCCAATAAACATAACAAAGATGACTCTTTTCATACATAGCAGTCGTCACTTTATTATTATGTCGGTTAACGACCCATCTAGCGAGTTAATGTGAATTTTGAATTCACCAAATATGGTTGAGTCGAGCAACGGTTAAAAATTCAAAAAAATTATTTGTTGGTCGTAAATTTCTATAAATAGAGACCCATATCTCACCCCTTCTTTCACCCAAACCATAATTCTCAACATTCACATTCATTTATCATCCAGAAGGAGCAAAAAAAAGAGGAAACACCATGACTACTCCCTACACTTCGAAGAGAATAGGCGCCATTGTGAGGAGCTTGGAAAGCAGGTCTGCAAACCACTTTGAAGATCTAGGAAAAGACATTGATCAAACATCGGATTCTTGGTGGAACCGGTGTATTCATCGTTTTTGGCATTAGACGGAAATTGTAACTCAAGGTCTTTGAAACTCGTCAAGGATAGGTTCGGGGATATTCAACGAATGTCAAGCTTTTAAAAGAATGAAGGCCGTAAATCCTTTACCCAATTGGGTGCTATAAGGTAAGTATTTAAACAAAGAGGTAAAACTTATCGAAAGATTTCAACAATACTAACTAAGTTTTTGTTTTGCGTTTCGGTTGGGGAAGGCGTATGCCCGATCACGAAGTGCTTCGTGGGAAAAGTTTGAGTTCGGCGATTGCCTATTTCATTTTGGAGGGCACTACCTATAATTACAACCTTTATGGTTAAGTGTATAAGTGCAACTATTATTATCTATTGTATTTAATTTCCTTGAATGAACGCTATACAAGATGTATGCCTCTTACGATTCAATGAAAATGATTCTATGAAATCAAAAATTATGATAATTCGGTGAAATAGTCATTAGACCATATAACTAAGGAACCTAACGACTCTATATTAAATTTTCTATGGCTAGCTAGGATCGTCATTTCATATGACTACAAATATGACGACCCTAGGCGTTATATTTTACAGGGAGTTTTGGTTTTAGATTCGTTCCTCTCACTAGTACAGAAATGGCCTTTAGCCACGCCGGATATAAATTTCCCTGTCACGCCTTTTTGGTTTTGGCGTGTCTATAGGAGTAGAAATCTACCACATGTAGCTACGCCTATGTTTTATTGGCGTGTCCAAATATTACCATTTAGTCACATTAACTTTCGGGTTTTGATGGGCGTGTTTTATGAGACCACTTTATGCCCACGTTAAGAAATTGTGGCGTGTCAAAAAATAGTCACGCCACTTTTAGGCGTGGTTAAAGAAGTTAGTTTTGTTGGACGAAAGTTAGTATGCGTGTCCAAAGTGTAAGTTTTTTAGACTCGCCATTTTTATTTTGCAAATGGCTAAAAGTTCGTTTTATTAGACACGCCAGGATGCGTGTCCAAAGAGTAAGTTTTATAGACACGCCACTTTTTATGCGTGGCTAAAAATTTAGTTTTATTGGACACGCTAGTATGTGTGTCCATAGTGTATGATCTATGGACACGCAAGTATGTGTGTCCATAGTGTAAGATCTATGGACACGCCTGATTCTAGTTACAACGTACATAGGCGATGTCGGGCTCATGCCCCAAGTCCCTAAGATAATTTTATGTTTGGTCCATGAACTTATGGATATATTGCCACGTCACGAATGACAAACTTATGGTCGATAGTCTAAATCAGACTCTACCCCTTGAAAAAACTTGTTGGTTAACAATGATAGTCACCAAGAAACTTATAGGTTAACAATGATGAGTCAATACAAGGCTATTCTTGTTTTTCATGAACATCTAAGCTGAAGTGAAGCATACAAGTCTATTCTTCCTTTTTCATGAACATCTAAGCTGAAGTGAAGCATACAAATGTGCATCTACATAAAAACTTGCATTACAAAGAAGATAGCATAGCAATATTTAAACTATTGATTCAAAATAAATTTTAAATTTTATTAATAGACGAGGTTTCTTACAAGGTACAATCCCACTTAAAATAAGAAATTGAAAAAATAAATAAAAATTGATCGTAAATATACGAATTTCCAATGGTGAAAAAGTATCCAAAACAAAGTATAAATTCAATGTTTACAAAATACGAACATGTACATCAGACATCTTTATAAGTGCCATCCCAAGCCCCGTAAATCATCAGAACATGTACTTCTCAATATTTTCAGGTGTTTATCAGCATAGACATATTCGGACCTTTGAATCAATAGTTAAAGAGGGCTACAATGCCTGGAAGCACAACCTAAACCAAGTAAAAAAGAAAACTGCACACAAATATTCTCAAAACATAACAATAAGATTAAAAGTAAAGCATACAAAAAATGCTTTTTTTGTTGCGAGAATGATTCCCATCAACCTCACCTAAATAATTGGGAAGATCACAATTTTTTTCTTCATATAATCGAAATAAAACCATCATCAAATCAGCAACAGAGTATAGTGTTAAGAAGAAGAATCATTTTCATAATCAAAACTTAAAACGATATTCAACTTTAGTAACAGATTCACCAAGTTCCTCAAAAAGAAAAAAAAAAAAAAGCAAAACCGCGAAGGTCTTCTTTGGGATCCAAATATCTTGTATGACAAGATACTAGGTTAATCAAAATTCAATGCATGGAAGGAAAGAAACGACCACATATTTAAGTACAAAGAAGAACTATTGATCTCGATCACCGGAATACGTTATGGAGAGAGAATGTAAAGTAAAAAGAATGCAATACATAAAAATACCCTAAATTGTTTGGCAAAACTCTAGAGAGAATCCGAAACTTCGATCCAAGTCTTACGAGAACACGGCACATGCTGACAACATAAATACAAGATGAAACATCTCCCACAAGTTTGTACTGTATCACCTGCATAAAAAACAGTACAAGATGGCATTAAGTATTTGAATCCAACTTCACTGGAGTGTTCTATCTAACCTGGGAGGTGAAGTAAAGGTTGGATACAAGAGTAGATGGAAGAATGATGTGCATGTTAGAGTGTAGTTGTCCGAAGCATTCTTTGACTGACCGGAAGGACGATGCGAGAATCCTTCGAAGTAGATAACAATGGACAAGATCAAAACTATAGTCAACCAAATTTTCACATTTGCAAGGTTCTTCCGGCACAGACCTTTTCTGTCCGAGTTATTAACAGAGGGAACAAAGTGATGAAAACACCTTCAAAATCATAACATCCTATCGATCTTCATTTATCCCATGCAACTGTTCATCCAGCTTTGAACTTCTCTCCTCGTGCAATGATTGAGCTTTGATGACTGCGAGAAAAACGAAAAGAAATAGCAAAAGCACCAACCATGAATTAGTAAAAGTCTTTGCGAGTTAGCATGAAATATTAACTTATCTTGAAATAATATAGAATAACCTAATTTTCACAGTGACATAGAATAAGTCAATTTCATGTCCAACAAAAATACAAGTTTGTAATGCACAAACGATTTTGGCACAAATAAACTGCTGCGGCATAAAGATTACTATTATAGAATTTATCGTACGGATATATTATGTTGTGTCGAACACAACAATGGTATTATTTTAGAAAGTTGATGATGATATCACCTCGCATATTAGGATAACATAAACATCCAACATATATCCATTTCATCGAGCATAAAGTATAAGAAACGTTCCAATTACTGTCATTTTACAAAGCTAAACACCAAAAGGAAAACAGCTTGCCAAAGCTTATAAAGGAACTCAAAAGGTTTAAACGGCTTAAACTAAAATGTAAATAATATCTTGTGGAGACCTCAAAACTTGAACCTCTATCTAATCACAACAACCTCATTCATAGATTTGAAGAAAACTCACTTGATGAAGTTCATGCACAGTCCGAACTGCAGATTAGGCAACCACTTCTTGCTTTGGTTTCGATGCAATTCCAGCATCTTGATTTGGCTTCAGTACAATTACAGTTTCTTGAACTTTAGTATCAGTTACAATCTCACATTCAATCACAAGGGTGACGACTAAACATTTAAACACAATCAATCACCTGAAGCTCAAATTATTTAGTATCACAAAAAGAATCAATTTCCACCCAAAATATAAGGTCTTACTTTTTTTGTGTATCTTGGGAAAGATTGTATGTCATCATCCGAAAAAGGATGGGGCCAAGGTTTGGGATTCTTCCCAATTGATACATCAGATGAGACATATAGGATAGAAGCATTGCCTTGAGTTTCATCTTTCCACCCTAACCGTGAATCGATAATCATCAATGTAAATTTGATAAACTTCTAGATAAACCCATTGAAACCACGGATTTTAAATTTTCTCAAATTGAAACAGAACAACACTACAGACCCAGAAAAACTAAAATCCGATCAAAAATAGAAAGAGATAGATCTATTAAATGGATTAAAACCAACGAACATCTCAAGAATCCCGTATCATAGAAACCCATAAAAAGAATAGCTTCATCAATAATAAGACTTCTAATGTTAACGCTTAAAAGGAACTTAAACGAATTTAGAAATCGATTTTACCTTGGTAAGACTGTCCACATTAATTAAATCACAAAGAACAACTTGAATTGACTTAGACAACCAATTTTTGTTTCATGGTACAAAAGTCGATTCAAAAAATAATCCCCAATTTCACTTAAAACCCTAAAGTCTTTACAACAATCTTCCCCAAATCGGATTTTTTTTCTGAAAACCCTATAATCTTCCAAGAACATTAAATCTAATCAAATCCAAATTGAACAAGAAAAAACGAAGAAGAATAAGAATCAAACGTGAAGTAAGGGGGTTTGTTTAATGAGAAACAAATTTATTGTTGTTGTCTTGGGTTTGTTGAGAGATTGGATTTCGTGGAAAGGTTTGACTTTCGATTTAGTTTTCAATTTTTCGATTTTCGGTTTAGAGATGCAAAAGATGGAGAGAGAAAGTCGGAGAAAAAGGTTAGGGTTGGAACGAAAAGAAAACGAAGAGGTCAATATCGAACTACAGGTCACGGCTAATTAATCGGCTAATTATTGATAACCCCTTCGGCCTAGTGTTTGATTTTTCATGAAATTTTGTGAAATTAAGGGCGCTAAATATTGGTGAAAGTTTTGTTGGTTGCGTTTTTTATTTTGGGAAAATTGGAAGAAAAAAAAACATTTTTTTTTGGAGAATTTACAAAACCAAGACATAGATTAGCACGGAAAAAAAAAGTTGCTCAATAATATCGAAAAGTTATACGAGGGATCCGGTGATATTTCCTTATTTTTCGGAAGAAAATAATATATATATATATATATATGCGAAAATATCTTGAAATTAAACAAAAGATAATAATAAGATTTCTATCTCGCATTAAAGATATGGTATAACAACGTGTAATATTTTTATTTTTGGAATTTAAATGTGTAACTAATATGCATATCTCCATCTTTCAGCAAGATTACATAAAAGCATATTTTCATCTCAAAATTTAAACGTTCATTTGTTTCCTCAAAATATTCTTTGTTTAGTTGGTCTTTTAATTCAAATTTGTTTCAAGGATACTCTTTAAGCACCCTAATATATAATTAGCAAGCTGCAATTCACTGGTAGCATTAGTTATCTCTTCCGATTTGGTATCTTCATCTTTTTGATGAAATTATACCTTTAATAAAATTTTACCTTTCTCGAAAAAATAAAATAGATTTTAAACGTGCATTTATTTTCCTTTCTGTGCCGGTTTAAAATGTTTTAAAAAACAAGTAATGTATTTAGTTTTTATATTACTAATTGAAAGAAAATTGCTAAACTTTTTGTGAACAATTGAATAAGCTTGGATATAGTTTGTGAATAATAAGTTAAAGTGAGCATGATCTTGTAAACTTGGACTAATTTGATAAGAATTAGTGAAAGCGAGAATGATCTAGTGAAATTGAGTAAAATTGGATTTGATTTGATGCAATTTGCGCATGATTAGTGAAAGTGTGAATGACCTAGTGAAATTGTATAAAAATGGATGTTTATTGGAGGTAATAGGTATGCCTAGTAGATTTAAGTATGAACTGTTAGTAAAACGAGTAAACTTGATTTAAGATGTGTAGAATTATTAAAAGTAGAGTGCGATCTAGAGTAAAGTTGGATGTGATTAGTGGAAAACAAGTAGAGTTGAGTATGATCTAGTAAAATTGAGTAAATTTGAATATAATTTGTGAGTTGAGTATGATCTAGTAAAATTGAGTAAGCCTGGACATAATTTGCGTATAACTAGTACAATTAGTATGATCTAGTAAAATTCACTAAACTTTGATAGAATTTGTGGATAATTAGTGAAAACAAGTATGATCTAGTGAAATTGATTAAAATTGGACCAAATTTGATACTACAGGAGTATGATGTAGGATCAGAATATCGCGACATCAATACCTTGCGAGATCAATAAACGACAGCATTGCGAAGGTGTCGCAGATGAGTAATATAAATGACGCAATGAATGACGAGACGGCCAAAACACGAAAGATATGAAGACCTAGCGAGATCTAGGAGAGTTGCGGATTATATATTTGTGCACTTGCGATATTTCGCACTCGAAAATAAAAGCACTCAGTTGTCATCCATTATGTAATACCCTATATAAAGAGCCGAGCAGGCCTATTGGAAGAGAGATCTTTTTTCGAGTGTTGGGCAAGTCATTAAGAGAGAGAAAGTTTAGAGTGATTGTAATTCTTTAACTGATTTCCATTTCATCTTGTAAACATTTTAAGATTTTAATCAATAAAAATTACAATTGTTCATCCTAAAATGATTTGATTGTATAGATTCTTGTGAGGGGTGTAGTGTAGGATTTCACACCGCAACTACATATTGGCGCTAAAATGTGGGAGAGAGTGAAGATTGACACCGTGATTTGAAAGAATTTGGAGTAATAGGAAGGAATTTCATATAATTTTCAACAACTTCTAAATTGAAAATGGCTAAGAAAGAAGATATGCATCGAGACAACCAACAAATAACTGTTAGAAGGAGTAGGAGACTTGGCCGGAGAAAGGAGAAATGAAATGGGGAATCCTCAGAATGAACACAAGAAATAATGAAGAAAATCAAATTCAATCACCAATTCAACCAGTGGCGAATAGAACTCGTGGATTATGATAGAGTAAGCGTGCATACTTGGAGATCGGACTACGTGACGAAAGGGGAGAAGAACAGCAATTGGTAAACAATGGACAAGAGGAGAGAGACCGAGAAGGGATTGGAGAAATAATTCATGGAAATGAAGAGATCGCAGCATTAGAGGCATTGAGACAAACAATACATGAAGAAAAGGCGATTAGAGGCGGAGGAACTGCAAATTTGACAAGACAAAATCATGAGTTGAGGATGGAAAACATGTGATACAAAAAAAGAAGGTCTAGAAGCACTATAAGGTCAAGCTCAAGATCGGTTAGAGAGGAAATAAGGAGAACTTTACCTATAGAAAATGCGTGAAGAAAATCGAGAGGAAAGCGCAAAATCCAGGCGTAGAACATTGCGAGAGAACGAAATGATGGAAGATCGTTATATCCCACATCCCGAGACTCTTCAAAATGGGCGAAATGATGGAAATCAAGGAAATAGGCAGCGTCGGGGCGGAATAATCCGAAATGATGAAGAAAATCGGGAAGAAGGAAGAAGAATATTGCATGGGAGAGAAGCACGGAGGAAGCAAAAAGATATTGAAGATGAAATTGAAAGACACTATGCTTGAACAAGCACGTCTAGCTGCGGAGGGGAAAGATTAAGAATGAAATGGAAGAATAGGAATTGGAAGAAGCAATTCGCGAGAATAATCATGATAATCGAGAAAGAAGGCAAGAACAAAATCGCAACAATGGTAATATCAATGAAGAATATGAAAAGAGTACAAAGGAGAACCTATAGGCAGCAAAAGAAAAGAAAATGATAGATATAACGGTGTGCGAATTCGTGAAAGAGATGAAGGAGAAGATCACGGAGAAAGACGAGAGAAATGATGAACAAGAAATTCAAAGTAGACATGAACGCAGGAGAAGAGAGGCGGAACTAAAAAGACCAGTAGATTCAAATTCTGATGTAAATGAACAAATCTTGAGAGAATTAGCAGAAATGAGAGGAATGATGAACAGTAAAAAGGGAGGAGGAAAGAGACAATTGGATGAGGCCATCGAGGAAGCTGCAGAAAACTCCATTTACACAAGAAGTACAACTAGGAGGAATACCCCCAAAGTGTAATTTACCTGCGTTAACCAGCATTTTTGATGGAACAACTTGTGCATACAACACATCAAAGCTTATGTGAGGTGTATGTTACAATGGGAAAATCATGATGCTATATTGTGCAAGTATTTTGCATCAAGTTTGACAGGAGAAGCGTTGAAATGGTTTGAAGGTTTACCAAGAAACACAATCACATCATTCAACCATTTACAAGCTATATTTTTAGGGCGTACATAAGTAACAATTCCTCGCGACCAGGGTATTGAAGATGTATTTGGGTTAAAACAAAGGGTTGGAGAAAGTTTGAAACATCGTACCGTGAGGTGGAAGACAATGTGTAGCGATATGGTAGTCGTGTGGATGAGAGGTATCTCATTTTATCATTCATTAACGCTATGTTCGCAACCAATCTGTTATACATTGACTTTTTTAGAATCAAGAATACAATAACAAATGACTGAGTTGCGAGAACTTCAGAGGAATACATTGCTCTAGAAGAAAGCAAAATGAGATGGAATCATACCTCGCTGCGAATGCAAGTTCAAGAGTCGCGAATGCAAGTTTGTTACCTAAATGATAAATACGGTGGCGAGCACCTCGCAGGTCAACAAAAATGATGACGGATGATGGTAAATAAAAGTTAGTAGCCATGGGAAGTCGTGATCAGGAAGAATTCGAAAGAGAAAGAAACTTCTATAACCGTGGTGGAAATAACAAAAATTCAAAGACTTGATCGGACGCCATGAAGAAACTTACGGAGGTCGAGGCATGACTATCATAGAGGGCAGCGAAGTCATAGGGTTGTATGGGAAGAAATCAAGATTCCCACGAACGCTAGTGTGGAAAAAGTATGGGAAGCTATAATCCTGATGGAAAACATACCCGCACCATGGAACATGGGGAATGAACCGCCTCAGTGACGGAAGTCATGAATTCTGCTCTATCACCATTTTCATGGACACCTAACTAATGATTGCGAAATATAAAAGAATCATCCTCGGAATGATAGACCAAGGGAAGCTAAATCATTTCTTAAAATGTAAAGAGAAGGCTCAACCATTACCACCACCACCGAGAAAATTCACAGGGTAAACACAACAAAAAGGGAAAGAAACATTTGTAGTAGAAGTTGGAGCGAAAGCCAAAAACTTGTTCCCGAACTCTATCGTACATTCAATGACAGGACAATTGAAGATTTTCATGATAGTGTTCTCGGTAGGGTTTTCGCAAGAGATGCGATAATAGAGAAGTAATGAACATCGCGAAGACATCGCCACTAAAGGAATGACAAATGCATTATTTCTTTTCAGGAAGAGGTACCGAGGGAGGAGAGATGCATGACAGCCCATTAGTGGTAAGATTGGAGATTAACCCAAAACTGTTGATGATGAAGATGATGAGCGGAAAATTCATGGGCAATCAATAGAATCTTAATTGATCTTGGAAGCTTTGTAAACATCCTTTTTTACCATACTTACAAGACTATGGGAGGGAAAGACGAAGATATGATACCTTCAACTTATAAGATTTATGGTTTTAATGGTACTGCCAATAAACCTAAAGGATAAGCTCATATGCGAATACCACTTACAGGATTATCAATCGAATTTTGTTTTGCATAGTCGATGTGGAGTCCCCCCTGTAACACATTAATTGGGCGACCTTGGTTACATGAGATCTTGGGTGTAGCATCGACTTACCACCAGTGCATCAAATTTCCTCATCCCAGTGGTGTTGGAGTTATAAAGGAGATTGGGATGAGGACAAAAATGCTATGAAGTTGATGTGGAATCATGCGAGGAAAGAGTCTCAAAAAGAAGAATCGACGGAACATCAAAGAAGAACAAAGAAGGGAAAGACCGATGGTGGATGCTGATAGAAGTGAGAAATGAAGATACATGGCGAAACCAATGCCCGAAGACAGATCAGAAATTGCGATGGTTTGCAAAAGGGAAGGCAATATCGGGAAATTTAAATGAAGAAGCGATGAGTAATGAAGTAAGAGGTGTAGGAAATGAATAATTGATTTTAGATTTGTGGGAAACCGTAAAAAAGAAAGAAAAAAATTGTTTTGAGTGACAAAGACATGTCAAAAGTACAAAAAGAATATGATTTATCGAAGAAGGAGTCTTAAATTCTAGCGAGACAGAATATATGAAAATCTGATTAAAAAATTCACAACAAGATCCACAACAAACAAAGCAAGACTATGCGATAATTTAGCAAAGATAATGAGAAGAAATAATTAAAATCAATGATATATACGAATGGGACGAACCTTTATCGCATACACCCTAGTTCATGAATGATATTTCGCAAGAGGCAAATGTAAGACCTAAAGTGCGTCATATAAGGGGTATCTCTTGACATGGCTCGGGGAAAAGGTTACACGCTCACGGAACTGAGTCATGAAAATTTGGGTCGATAAAGCCCATCAGGGAGAGATACCTTGGATTTCCAACTATATATATAGGTTATACCTTGGTTGGACGACCGAGGATCTCTTCCAAGGAGTCGATTTATGACCAAGGCGCCGAGTACACGTTGAGCCAAGAGTGCATGGGGCATTTGAAGTGTCGGCCATTCTTAGCAAGTCTTGGCACATCTTTTGCCCGAAGAAAACTCCACTTAGGTGCGATCTCGTAACCATAAGCCCCTATAGGTATAAGGGATAAGAGGCTGCCGAAAATAGCTGAGTTGTTGTTAAAACCCCGGATGGGGGAGGAGCTAGTCTTGTATGGCGATGTACGCCTCCTTGAAGGGCAACCGGGGATATGATAAAGCGACACCCTCCATTAGGGAGGGCGATAAGTGTCTTAAAGACGCAAATGTCATGAGGCTTTATTTTCGCAGAAAATAAAGGCTTGTCATATTTGTGCGATGATCTGAGAGGCAATAATACTAACACGAGATAAGGCCAGATTAATGGGTCTTTACATGAAAGTGTAAGGGACGTCCTGCGATTTCGTCGCAAGGCGACAATGTCATGGGGCTTTATTTTCGCAAGAAAGTTTAGGCCTATCATATTATGTAATAAAATTATCATGCGAGGCAACAATACTAAAGAAATGATAAGGCAAGATCAATGGGTCATTACATGAAAATATAAAAAGGCGTCTGCGATTTTGCCGCAATGGCGAGGGTGAAGCAATAAGACCTTTAACTAGGAAGGCAAAATAAGACCACACAGAAAATGAGTAAGCAAATAAGCTTGCGAAAATGATTATATGCAAACAAATAAGTTTGCGAGTATATACATGGAAACAACTAGGAAAAATTTGCTTGCGAAGACTTAGCGACAACGATTATGAAAACGAGGCATATTATTACTTAAAGGTTCTCGACTAAATCTCTCATTTGAAAACAAATAACGAGAGGCAAATATGGGAATGAATAGGATATAAACTTGTTATTTATTTTCATATGATAGATTCACGCACTCATAATATTGATTAAGCGTATTGCAAGAAAGAATTGTTCTTTTAACATGTGCGGAAAAAGACAACAAAGTAGAACTTGTATTTGAAGATCCAAAGATTTACTGGTAGAAGTTACAAAAAATGGAAGACTAAAAGGATAAATGTATATATATTACAAGAAGATAAAGAAGAAAATTGAGCTATTTCTTAGTTCATTCTTCTTTTTCATCAGACTCTTCATCGGACTCCTCTTCTTCGCTAGCATCACTTTCGAGACATCCAAGGCATATTTTGAGAATCTCATCAAGAAGACAAGGATATGAAGAAAGAGGAATCTTGTGGTCATGCAGACTTGTCCTAATAGTTTGATTGCGCGGACATCATCATTCTTGAAATTCGCTACAAAAGTTTGCGATTCTTGAACTTGGAATACTTGTCATTGCGAAGAGAAGTCCTTTGCAAGTTGTTCTTTCTCGGATTCAAGATCTTTAATTCTTGTGAAACCTCTTCTACGCTTTCTATGAACATATGACAATGAATCGTAACTTAATAGCAATTTCACAAAAAAAGCGGTAAAGTAAAGAAGAAAGGTTAACAACCTTCTCTCAAATCATATCTTTAACCAAGGCGGTATGCTCGGCGTGAAGGCTAACGTTAACACCTAATTTATTTTACGGCATTATCTGAGAAAGCGAATTCATCGTCACTATTTATAAGAAGAAGAGAAGCGAGTTTGATTCTCCCTCTCCTTAAGTATAGCATTTTGACGAAGAGATTCATCCCGTTCAATTTGGACTTTAAGAAGAGTTTTTTGAAATTTCTCTAACGCTTGGGCACCTTGATTAGCAATGCGATCTTTGTCATCTATAAGGTTACTAATTTTCTTCCTTAAAATATTAGTTTTCTCGTGGGAACTAAGGTATAAACGTTTAAATCGGTTGGCTAAACCTAAACTAGATATATGATCAATTTCCAAGAGGTGAAATTTGGTTTGAAGTTCGTTTAGTGGAAGAGATCTAATTTCGTTATTTTGAAGAAGCTGTTTTAAGATTCGTTGAGATGAGCAAGAAGAGCATCACTATCCATAGGCTCGGGAAATGAGTGAAGAAGAATGGCTTCCATCGGAGAGATTATAAATGTCTGCGAAAATGATATGTGGATAAAAGAAAAATAAATGAGTAAGTAAAAGCAAGAAAAAAAAGAAGAATCTTATACCATAGAGTTGTTGATTAGCACTTTGAAGGCTAGATATTTTATTCTTATGTGTGGAAGATTCGGCTTCCTGGTTGTTGAGTCTTTTCGCGAAGAGCAGCGTCACTTTCTAACTCTTCATTCTTCTTTCTTCTTAGGCGAGTTAGATATTTCTTTTCAAGAGTGTTTGCCTTTTCTCAAGATCACGAGGCAACAACAAGGAAGCTCTCCCGAGACTACAAAGAAAGATAAAGAAATTATCAGATATGATTTAAAATCAAAATTATGAAGAAATAAAGAAATACGAGACGTAGACGTACCAAGGCACCAAGTGCATTTAAGAAGCTAGGAGTCACGTGCTGAAACCCAGAAGAATCATTACCCTCTAGCGGAAGCATCACATATGTTGCGAGAGCTTCGCATGTATTAGAAAGGCGATCATCTCAATTCCTTACATGGAATCCAGAAGATATTAGACGAATAGCGCCATAGGGGATTGTTGGGATGATCCTCCTTTATGAAAGAAATATCAACATCGTCATCATCCTCATCGAACTCTGTTTGGATAGAGGATTTGATCGAGAAGAAGAGTGAATCTTTCGTTTTTAGAAAGTGGAGCGGTGGATTTCCCCTTGCGAAGGGATCTTTACCCTTTCCTTTGGCCTTCGCGACTTCGGAGTTTCTCCTTCTCAGCAACTTCAATACCAATCTTCACACACGAATGAAGATAAGAAAGCAGAGGCAACAATATTGTTAAAAATAGCAAAAAGAAAGTATTTCTTACTTCATCAGAGTGATTGAACGGAGTATTTCGAAGTACTGCCTTTGGTTCCTTTTTCTAACTTCTTCTTAATTTGATGATCTAAAAATTTCGCAATATTATATATAAGAGGAAATGAAGATTGCAAAGTGAGTGAAAGTTAGAAATATACCTCTTTTGCTTTTAAGACCCAATCAAATACCCAAGGATGATAATTTGCGAGATTCGCATGGAGTACATTGGGGCATGAAATGTAAGGTCAAACAAAAATAGCGGGAAAAACGCACCACTTGTCATCTTTGGAATGGCGAGGAACATTGTTCTTGCCCAGTGCCAATCGATATCTTGCATGAGTATCTTGTCATTTGAGGATGTTCTCTTTTCTTTTCAACCGTGCACCCCAATGAGACCTATCGTTCTTATATTTATAACTTCATAATTTTTTTCAAAAAAGTTTTCTCTTTTGAATACTTTTCGGCAACTATCTCTAAGTTTGCGAATTTAGGATCTCTGAAGCCATATCGGGATATAGAGATCCCTTACCCACCACGATTGTAGATTCAAGCATTAAACGGATGCAATCCCCACTTAATTGATAGATAGCTCGAGAACTTCTCATGAGCAAGAATTTCATAGAACAAGAGGCAATTCGGGATTGTAGAGAGGAATGGGAAGACCTATGAGGAGGCGACCTAGCGAAATTATGATTTTTTGATCATCACAATGATGATCGGTAAACAACCTTGAGAGAGAATAGATGAAGATTCTTGATTGGGAATAGTGGATAAAGTGAAACCCTTTTCTTGTAAATTCTTTTGAGTCTCACTCCAAAAGGGCTTCGTATTCTGACCAGGATGGAGCCATTCTCGAATATGGGAATGAATAGAAAGTTGAAGATCAAGAAAAGAAGAAAGGAAGATTTAATGATGCGAGAAGCGTAAATTGCGGAGGAGGAGAAATGAAGAAAAATTGCAGAGAAAGTAAAAAGAAGGAGAGGAGGGTGAAAAACTATATATAGAGAAGAGTTCTCGAGAAGATAAATGCATTTAATGCGAAAGGAGACGTGAATGGTCAAGAAAAAATAAATGGTTGAAAGAAACGTGTCAAGAAAAGTGGAAGAAGAAACACGTGTAATAAAGTGCAGTGTAAAGTACGGGATCATATCAAAAATGGATAAAGATGAGCAGGTTGCGGCATTTTAAATACTAATTCTCATGACATTCTCTTTCTTCGCAGAGAAGACATGAGAAGAGGCAAGATGTGGATCGAATATCGCGACATCAATACCTTGCGAGATCAATAAACAGACATTATTGCGAAGTGTCGCGAGATGAGTAATATAAATGACGCAATGAATGCACGGCATAAACCAAAACATGAGAAAGATATGAAGACCTAGCGAGATCTAGGAGAGTTGCGAGATTATATATTTGTACACTTGCGATATTTCGCAAGTTATTCCCAGAAATAAGGACAAATTTAAATGTCATCCATTATGTAATACCCTATATAAAAGAGTCGAGCGGAGCCCTGTGGAAGAGAGATCTTTTTCGAGTGTTAGGCAAGTCATTAGAGAGAAAGTTTAGAGATTGTAATTCTTTAGCTGATTTCCATTTCATCTTGTAAACATTTTAAGAATTTAATCAATAAAAATTCTGATTATTCATCCTAAAATGATTTGATTGTATAGATTCTTGTGAGGGTGTAGTGTAGGATTTCCTGCACTACATATTGGCGCTAGAAATGTGAGAGAGTGATTGACACCGTGATTTGAAAGAATTTGGAGTAATAGGGAAGAATTTCATATAATTTTCAACAACTTAACAAATTCGAAAATGGCTAGAAGAGATAGATATGCATCGAACAACATTTACAAGCTGTTAGAAGGAGTAGGAGACTTGGGAGAAAGGAGAAAATGAAATGGGGGAATCTCCAAGAATGAACACAAGAAATAATGAAGAAAATCAAATTCAATCACCAATTCAACCGATCATAGGAATAGAGCGCGGATTATGATAGAGTAAGCGTGCATACTTGGAGATCGGACTACGTGGACGAAAGGGGAGAAGAACAACAATTGGTAAACAATGGACAAGAGGAGAGAGACTGTAAAGGATTGGAGAAATAATTCATGGAAATGAAGAGATCGCAGCATTAGAGGCATTGAGACAAACAATACATGAAGAAAGGCGATTAGAGGCGGAGAACGTGCAAATTTGACAAGACAAAATCATGAGTTGAGGATGGAAAAATGAGAGAGAAAGTTTAGAGTGATTGTAATTCTTTGAATGATTTCCATTTCATCTTGTAAACATTTTAAGAATTTAATCAATAAAAATTACAATTTGTTCATCCTAAAATGATTTGATTGTATAGATTCTTGTGAGGGGTGTAGTGTAGGATTTCACGCAGCTACATATGATATAGTGAAATCGAGTAAAATTGGATGCAATTTGGTTGATCATCGGGGAAAGAGAATATGACCTAGTGAAATTGAGTAAAATCAGATTCAATCGGATGCAATTGGTGTATAACTAGTGTAGTTGAGTATGATATAGTAAATTTGAGTAAGCTTCGATGTAGCTGGTGTATATTTGTTGCAAGTTAGTATCATATAGTGAAATTGAGTAAAATTGGGTGCAATTGGTTGATCATTGGTGAAAGTGTACATGATCTAGGAATAAGTTCAATTAGCGGATAACTAGTAGAGTCAAGTGTGATCTAGTAAAATCGAGTGAACCTGAAAGTATTATTAGGATACTAACTGAAAGTGAGTATGATCTAGTGATATTGAGTAAAACTAGACTAAGTTTAATACAATAGGTGAATAAATGTTGAAAGTGACTGTGACCTAGTGAAGTTTAAAAGGATCCAACTAGATGTAGATAGTGTATAATCCTTGGAAGTGAGTATCATATAGAAATTGAGTAAAATTAAATCGGGCGCAATTGGTGAAAGTGTACATAATCTAGTGAAATTGAGTAAAATAAGTTCAATTAGATGTGATTAGTGTGCAACTAGTATAGTCAAGCATGATCTAGTAAAATTGACTAAACTTGGAATTAATTTTATAATAATAACAGAAAGTGAGTATGATCTAGTGATATTAATAAAATTTAGACATTATTTGTTACAATAGGTGAATAATCGCTGAAGTGATTGTGATCTAGTAAAGTTAAAAACAAATGGGACTCAACTAGATGTAGCTAGTGTATAATCGTTTGAAGTGAGGCACCATATAGTAAAATTGAGTAAAATCGGGTGCAATTGGTTGATCATTGGTGAAAATGTACATAATCTAGTGAAAAAATCGAGTAAAATAAGTTCAAGTAGGTGTGATTAGTTGATAACTAGTAGAGTCAAGCATGATCTAGTAAAATTGAGTAAAGTTGGAAGTATCTTTAGGATAATAACTGAAAGTGAGTATGATACAGTGATATTGAGTAGAATTAGACTAAATTTGATACAATAGGTGAATAATCGTTGAAAGTGATTGTGATCTAGTGATGCTAAAAGAATGAGACTCAATTAGATGCAAATTAATGTATAATCGTTCAAGTGAGTACTATATAGTGTGAGTTTGAGTAAAAATTGAATGTAATTGGTTGATCATTGGTGAAAGAGCATATGATCTAGTGAAATTGAAAAATAGGTTCAACTAGATGAAATTCGTAGTTAACTAGTAAAGTTGAATATGAAACTTGGAAGTAATTTTAGGTAACTAGTGAAAGTGAGTGTAATTTAGTGATATTGATTAAATTTAGACTAAATTTGATATAGTAGGTGAATAACCGTCTAAAGTTATTATGATCTAGTGAAATTGAGAAATGTGGACTCAACTAGATGTAGCTAGTGTATGATTTAGTGAAGATGAGTCTCTAGTTGACACAGTTAGTGAATAATTGTTATATATGAGTATGACCTAAATTTGAGTAAACTTGGACCCGAATTAGATGGAATTGGTGGATAAGTTGTGAAAGTGAATATGATCAAGTAAAAACCAGTATAATTGGATTCAAATAGTGGTGGTGGATAATTAACGAATGTAACCACGACTTAGTAAGGTGGTGGTGGATAATTAACGAATGTAACCACGACCTTGTAAAAATTGGACTCAATTAAAAATAATACATCGTGATTTCTTATTTTAAAATGTTATGGATATTTAAATACTTTAAGTATGGTGGTAAGCTTATTAGAAAAAAATCTATAACTTTTGGATTCATTCTCATTATTCGTATGTCTCCTTAATACTAGTTTTGTTGTTGTCGATGTTGTCTTACATGATTTGATTATTTTAAAAACCTTCTAATTTTCATACACTTGTTTGCACTCTATCGGTACCAGAAACCTTCTTGAAAAATGTAAATTTAAATAGACAAAGACAATGATTAAAAAGTTCAAAACCATAAAGCTGTATTAATATTATGTGTATTTTTTAAATATTTGTATTCATGCGGTTATGTTTTGACCCACCGAATTTTCATTTACGCCAAATTTATCTAACGACAAATTTCTCTTTCTTAAAAAAAAAAAACATTTTTAAGGATATTTTAGAAGATGATAACTTTGTGCTAAATATATCTAGTTATAGTCTTATAGACTTATAGTTATAGAACTTCTTTTGGAAATTTCATGCGGGCACGTGCTTAGGCGTGCCACACTTCAAAGCCTCCTCTGTAGTTGAAACTTACCCTACCTCTAACGGTAGCTTTACTTCCGTGATCTCTTTCCCACGATCTCCTTCTGCTCTTTATCTTATCTTATCTTTAATATAAAGAAAAGACATGTTTTTGGTACGACCCTTTTTTGGTCCGGACACCCTTAATTTACCAAGTTATCCTTTCATTAAAATCAGCCCCACTTATTACACCACGTAAATATCAAAATACCAGAGGGTACAACCGTAAGCTCTTTTCTGTACTCATCTTCATATCGACGTAAAACAAATCTCTATTCTAAAGTTCCCATCTTCTCTGATCCTACTGATTCCAAGCTCCCATCAGTAAATCCTTCCTTCCTTCGTTTTAATCTCTCTTTCAATTTCTTATTTTAGGTTTTCCTGTTTTGAGATTTCATTTTATTATTTCAAAAAAGAAAAAAAAAACCTAATTTTGATCCTAATCTATGCTTTCTCTTATTGATTGAGATTGAGTCGATTTTTTCATTTTCCTGATTTAGCAGCAACACGAAATTGGGCATCATGGGAGTGAGTTAAGCTGGACTTAAGAATTAACTCCTTTCCAATTTTCAAAACTTCCTCCTCCTTCACAAAGGTCTCTACTTTTTTCAGTCCCAATCAATTAAATGTTGTTTTACATTGAAAATCGATGATACCAATAACCATTGTGAATCTTAGAATGGTACAATGTTCGTACATTTTCGCTTTTATTTTGAATTTTACAATACGTTATTGTAGAATGCTAAAAAGTTTGGTGAATTTGGTTTCAGGATACTACTACTTTGAGTTTTGATATTGTCGGCTGAACCTAAAGTAGTATCTGAAGATCCAAAATTTGGTCTGTTTTGAGATGATGATGAGTAGATTCGAAATCCATGAAGGTACAACAACAGTTTGAACAATGTTCATCCTTTTCTTTCAATGTTATTGATTCAGTTAGCGCCTGAAATTGAATTCCATGGTCTCGGTTTTTATCAGTTTAGCTCGTATATACTGCATTTGCAACTCATGTGAATGCGAAAATTATCCAAATTGTGTATTTGCCTATTCGGGTTCAATTTTATATATCATTTATGTTCAAAAATAAGTGAAGGCTAGGTTTGTATTAAGAGTTATTGAAAGAAAGATAATAGGCTACACGCAGGGAAAAGTTTATATAGTAGAGGTAAAGAAAAGTGTTAAGCAAGCATAGAGGGTATGTTATTTATCCTTAGGTTACATTTTGCACTATCTCAATGAATATTAGTGCAAACATGGGAAAGATTTTGTAACAATTAGATACCTACAGTGGGTGGGTTCTAATTGATGAGTATCTACTAGGTACTTTAATTCCCTGTAAGTTGAAGTTCTTACCGATAGACTTTATCTGTCTAACTAGGAGAATCATGTACCCATGAACATAATCAGTTGTACATACAAAAATTATATGTAGTGTATAATTTTATGCGCCTTTGGTTATTTGCTTGGCGTGCAGAAGAAAGAATATGTCCTCAACTCTATGAAGTCCTATGAATTAATGTATTGTTATTTCTTAGATTCTTTGCCAGTTTTTGTTGCACTGCACCTTTGTCAACAAGGTCTAAAACCACGTTCACTACTCTCATGAAGAGGTTTTTGGGTAATGTGATGACTTGCGTCATTTGGTGAACAATTGGTTCCACCTGCGTATCAAAAACAAATAAAATATCAGGTGGAGTAACCTGTGTGCAACTGTGATCCGGGCAAATCTGGGAAAGCCTGCTGTCTTTGGGCGTTTCAAATTAGAAATAGCGTTGTCCAAATATCTCATTGTCTACTTTGAAATGACCATATTTATGTTTTTTACTATTCAAGATAGACTCAGTAACGTACCATATGGGAGTTTCCTGGAATGCTGCTACCAATAAACAATTTTTTTTCTTTTTTGAAGCATGACATTAAACAAATCTTAATCTGCTATAGCTTTGAAATCTTTGGGTTGTCCAGACTAATTGTACAAATGGCGAGTCCATTTCATCGTAGTCCGAGAATACAAGCTCAGCTTCGCATGAGTTGACAATGAACGACGACAACAAAGAGATGTTCGATTGAACAATCGTTGTATTCCAGAAAAGGAAAAACGAGCGGCAATGACTGAAGTTGAAAGACAAGAGTTTCTTCAAAAACGAACGAAACGGCAGGCGCATCGCGCGTGCGTGTTATACTAGTGTAAAGAAAAAAAACCAAGTAAATCCACAACTACTTCCCGAACGGAAGTCAGAAGAATCCCCATATTCCTCACCTCAAACCGTAACACTAGGCAGTTGATATTCTCTCTCAATCTCTTATAATTCTTTCATTCCATTTATGTTATGAAACCATGAATCAAATATCTATTCATGTTAAGATCAATCAAAGTTATCTTTTCGAAACCCATATCTCATAAACTAAATCCATCCTCAGAAACCAAAACCCAATCTTCAGTACTCAGATTTCGTATTGAACCCTAGAATATTGATTTTTCGACATAATCTATAGCAAACTAATCTCTTTAATCTCTGCACGACATCTTGCGGACAAGTCCAAGAAGATGAGTTTATAAGAGCCTAGATTGCTGATGATGTGAGTCTAATTTCTTACATAAAGTAATTTTTTTTCTAGAATTCGCATTTTTTCATTTGATTTTATGAAGTTTAAATCATGGGTTTGGTTTTAATTTCAGTTTTATGATCTGAGTTTTGAGTTAGGTTACTATATTTCTGTACATCTGGTTGTATTGATTTTCTAGGGTTTATTTTTTGCTTTTATTTTGTTTTGGTTTGTCTCTCAGTAGTATTCCATCATATAGATATTCTATTTGTTAGATATATAATGAGTTCGTTTGTGTTTGTTTTTGTTCAGATTAGTCAGAGAAGCAGGAAGAATTAGATTTTCGGGGTTCTCAAGCATAATGGCTTCGTGGTAAGCTCAATTTTTACTCAAACTTTATGTACCTAGAGCGGAGTCTTGTATTTTTTTCAGGAGTATGAATTGGAGTTCCAATACAGCCAATCAATGCTTTTTTCTTCGTCTCTTGATCTCAATTGCATATTTTGAAGAAAAAAATTGGTTAAAATTGAAGGAAAACTACTAAACATGGAGGCTTTCCCTTTTATTAATGTTTAAAGGTAAAACTGCTAGTATTTTGCTCTTGGTGTTTCATTGGATTACACCAACATTTTGGGATTTTGTACCATTGAGCAATTAGATTATCTCTCTGAAAACTGTTTTTTTCGGCAAATTATCTTTTAGGCAAACAATTTTATTGGGTTCTATTAAGCAAAAGATGATTGATTGTTTATCTTTTTCTGTTAAGAGTTTGAAGTCGTTGTCAATTGTTTGGTTAATGGATGTCATATTTTGCTCAAGTAATAAATCAAGGATTCATTGTATTGAGTCTTCTTATTATTGGAATTCATAGTGAATTACTTGTCCGACTTTGATTGTATTAGAATTTTAAATGCAGGTAGCCTAAAGATAAGCATTGCTAGAGTATGAGAGATCCATCCCTTTTATTTTAAGTGAAATTGGTAGGTTTGTTTCTTCCTTGGAATCATATTTTGCGTTGATACCTATTTTAAAGATGAATTGGCTTTCCATGTTGCTTGTATGTTGAGACTCGTTCTAACTTGGGTCATGGAGTCTGGTTTGAAATGTCCTTGGTAATTCACACTGATATCGCGTTGGCTAATATCACAGTCAGTATGATTTCTAAAATCAATACTGGTAACACTTAGTGAGTCTCTCTATATAGTATCTTTTGGCCTATGTGTAGTTGCACATGTTACTTAATGTTTTTGTTTTTGTTCTCTTAATTCCAGCATGCGAATATCTACCCATTGCAGAAGATCTACAGCCAAATTACCTTGTAAATTTACTCATTACACTAGATTTTGTGAAGCGCGCTAATTTTCCCTTTTCAATGCTCATTTTCATTTACCTTGCAAAAATTTACTCATTGTACTAGATTTTTGTGGCTAACCGCTAAATTTCCTTTTCCAATGCTCATTTACATTATTTTGAATTGTGTATGTGAATCCAGAGTACATAAAAAGTTTGAGGCAGCTCACCTGAAATTTGTGGTGGGGATGAAAGTGGAAAGTACTGGAGGTACATAATCTGGTCAATAACAATAAGGACCAGCACTTTAGTCCATTATTTGATGTTATAATGTCTGATAAACAATTTATCTTTTTTTTTATGGATTGCAGAGATTCCAAGTCACCATTTTAGACGGAAGTGCAATTCCATCCCATGTTCAAGTAAGACCTGGACGGCCTTCTGCTTTTAAATCTAGGTATCTTTCGTTGAAGCATGAACTTTTTTTTTCCAGTATGGATAACGATTATTTCACTCCGGCTAGACTGTAAAAGTTCATATTTTATCGTTTATAGTTTAAAATCTCTCTTAACAGTAAAAATTGCCCAACTGTAGGTCTTATATTGCCAGCAAAGTGGGGCAGTTAAAGCGTACATTGACAAACAACATGAAAACTAGGACAGAAGTTGATTTTCTTCGGTCGTCGTCTGATACTTTTCATGAGTCGCTAGTTAGAGTATGGGTCAAACTTGATGTGCTTACATATGGTACTCTGCTTATGTTATTATAAGTACTGATTACTGGACATCTAGTTACTTGTTCATCATGCAATCTACTAAAGATATATGAATTTGGTACTTGCAGTTTCAAATCTATACGTTTTGGATTTAGGAAATATCATTAGTGCACTATAGACAACACTAAAGGCACCCATGAAACTGGTGGATCCAGAAAGTAAATTCTGAGTAATACAGAATATACAATTTGTTTTACTTTTCTCTTTTGCATGGGCAATCGACATCCTAGCGACAGTTTGGAGGAGCTCTTGCAGTGTGAGTGAGGACATGCATCTGCAGTAAACAAGACCTGGGTAATCACGCCCTTTCTTCTGTTCGATGCGGATGCGTTTACATGTTTGACACTTACTGATTATATTGATGTCTTTGTTATTAACTCTAGTAGAATTCATATATCGTTGATTTGATTCTACGTATGGATTTCTTTTTGTAGTTTGATTCTTCACAAGACTAAACTTTATGCTGCTGCGCTTACTCCATTCAAGGCTTACGAAGGTGATGGTTTTCCCTATGTAATTGATTTGTCTTTATAATATTAATTCAAATACTATTAGTACCTTATACTTTATTCAGCATCAATAGTCTGTTCAGTTTGAACTAACACATGAACATCAGTCTCTGGTTAACCCTAGTAGTATTCCTCAACCGAAAACTTCTCCCTGTAACCAGAATCCACCTCATTTATTTTAATGTTGATATAGATTCTAGTCGTACTATTAGAATAGCTACAACTCTTCTTGATAATGCAGGAAACTTCTGGGGTGCCAAAACAATCCCAAGCACAACATGAGATGCTCAACATGCTGAAGCCATGGCTCTTCTTGCAGCCATACTATGGGCTGAGCTGGAACTACAGTTTACTTCGTGAGGACTGAAGCTATTACCAACTCTGTCAATGCTTCTAAGTCTAGTGTTTAGCGGACTACCATCATTCTGAAGATGTATGCTATGTTATTAGTGTTCAAATCACCATAGTTAACCATTGTTATAGTGGTTTCTGTCATGTTTTCTGGATTTTGGTGTAGTTAATGTTGATAGTATTGAATATTCGAAAGAAAAAACTAGTCTTCAGGTTTCTGTGGATGGACAGGAATCAATTTATTTGCAACATTTGATTAGGTCTTATTTGGAATAAAATTTCTGTTAATTCTGGGTAATAAATTTGCCATTATTTTTAAATATATCAAATTTGGAAAAGAAAATATTGATTTTTTGAATTAAGGGCGTGAGATAATGCCATTTGAATGGTGGAAGATGTATCCAATTTGACGATTGAGATTTCATAATCTTTCATCAATTTTAAAACACGTGTTTGGTTAGATATTTAGCCAAGTTTCATAGCTTTTTAAAATATAATAAAAAAATGAACGCCTCGAGATGGTTATATTTGGAAGGCGAAAGATGTATCTTTGAAATTCTATCGTATCCATCCGTTTTATCGGTGCGGATTAACACATGTGAACGTTGATAGATGCCTCAAATATGAACGGTCGAAGTTCCATTATATTATACCAAATCTAGAACACATGGACGGTACAAGATTGCATCAAATATGGCTAAACATCACGTATAGCCACACAAAAATCATATTATGCGTGTCTATGGAAGACCAATGGCCACGCCCCAGAAAAACAAAATTGCGTGTCATTAGGGAATCAATTACCACGCCAAAAACAAATTGTGTGTCCATAGGTTACCAGTAGCCAAACCATTTTTTTTTCCGTGTCTATAGAATAACCAGTAGCCACACCAAAAAACAATTGCGTGTCCATAGGGTAATCAATGTGCCACGCCAAAAAAAAAAAAACTTAGTGTGTCTATAGGTAACCAATAGACACGCCATTTTTTGTGTGTGTCTATAGGATAACCAATAGCCACGCCAAAAAAACAATTGCGTGTCCATAGGATAAGCAATGGCTACGCCAAAAAAAACTTTTGTGTCTATAAAGAGACAATGGCCACGCCAAAAATCAAATTGTGTGTCTATAGGCTACCAATGGCCACGCCAAAACAATAAATTGAGTGTCTATAGGGTATCAGTACTTAAGTTTTTGGGACATTCTATAACAACGCCTATGGGTTTTGGCGTGTCTATTTCATGCAACTATAGACACACAAGGTAGGCGTTGCTATAGAGCACCTAAAGCCACGCCATCATACCTAAAACCACGCGAGCAGAAGCCACGCCAAGTCCAAACCAAATTGGCGTGTCTAAACCCCTATGGACACGCCAATTTGGCGTGGCAAAATGGTCAGTTTGTACTAGTGTCTGTTAACAAAATAACATAACGACTCTAAGTGACCTAGCTAAAAAAGTCAATCGAGCATGGCACTACCACTGTGATTTTTTCATAACTGGAAAAGTTGCGGGTTTGAGTCGTTATTGGTAGTGTAAATATATTGACGACCCCCGAGAGTCGTTTGAGTATACACCCCCGACTCGGGCTTGACCCTTACAATCGAGTTGTTCCATAGTGTGGATGATTCACCACTTGGGAGCAACAAACGGATCATCGAAGGGTATAAGATGTTTGATTGTTTTGAGCTTGGGGTTCCTCATTTTGAGGTTGGTTCCTTCATTTTGAGCAATGGGATCTTCATTTTTATTATTCATGGCTTCCTCTATTAACATCTCTTCATCAAACATCCAATCCATATCATTAGTTGAGACAATCTTACCATCTACACAATCATTGTTGTTATTTGAAGCTTCACCAACATCATTTCCTCCACTAGAATCACTCATTTCTAAAAACCCTAACTTTTCCCACAAAAACTCCTCTTCTTCTTCTCAACACACAAAAACATTACTTGCACACCCCCACACACACAAATTTTAACTCTTAAATTTGATTTTTAACAAACACACAAATTAGCTTTTAACTTAACTAATCATTAACACTAATCATTTAGGGGTAGTTTAGACATTGAAAAAATATTGGGACAAGGGTTAACCACCAATTATTATTTCATGACCCTTTTTGTCTTGTAGTGTGAGGCCCCTAATTGTTTTTTTTTGGGGCCCAATTAAACGAGGAAAATGAAGTGTCACGGAAATTTGATGCAATAATGTACCACCAATGGGGTAGAAAAATGTTGTCACCAAATTTTGTCAGGGAAAATCAAAATCATTGACTCAATATTCCTTAGTTTTACCTTCAACAAACATTGATTAAAGTCTGATGCCGAATATATGGATGATCAATTGATAATTTGGATCGTTCAACCATGAGTTATTTGGATTGCTTCAAATTTTATAATTGTGCCGTTTAATTCTTTTTTATATTAACTTTATTTAACCAAATTTGATTACAAAATTGTTAGTTATTGCTCACCAATAAAGACTATTCTGTTATAAGTTCCAGTGATGACATCTGCCCAGGAAACTCTCGTAAAAATGATTTTTTTTGTTGAATATTACGAGAGGTTCCACCTATTTGCCACCCACATTTTTCCTATTTGCCACCTTCATCAAAATTTTAAGATAATTTTACTTTTCAATCTCAATTTTTCCAATTTACCACCTACAATTATCACCACTCTTATTTGTATTTTCTCTATTGATTTCTTTTTTTTTAAGAAATCATCAAAAAGTATTAGCCATAAATTAGATTCCAATTATGTTTAAATTTATTATCTCTTTAGCTTTTCTAATTTAATTAGTCAAATTAATGATTTAATTTAATTTTCAACTGTGAAGATCATCACTCAACATCTTGTTACTCTTGTCTTCAATTTGAGATGGACTCAAAAGACACAAAAGTGAATAAGACAAAAGAGTTAATAAGGCAACTCAAAATTTGCAACAGAAGAAACAACAAAGTATTCTGCAACCAGATCAATCGTCCAGTTTTGGAAGACTACGATCCCGGCCGGTCGGCCAAAACTGGACGGCTGGACTTTTTTTTTTGGTCAACTCATCATCGACTGATACTTACCCACTAATTTATCTAATTATTTAAAAAAAAAAAAAAACAAGTCGCCCAAATCGAGCGACCGGTTCTTCATCACACTAGTGTAAACATGAATTTCTATATACATATTAAAATTACAATTAGGTTTAAATTTTTTTACCTATTTTAGGTTTTGATATTGTTTGAAAAATTACAAACTTTGATTGGAGGCATCTTTTGATTACAAGCGAAAATCAAAGAAATGATGAGCGAAGGTGGTGGTCAATATTAATTTGTTACTTTAAGTCAACAGGTGGTATTTTGGATATATGAAAATATACATGGATGGCAAATAAGATAAGTAGGGATGGTAATTTAGATGAGTGACAAATAGGAAAACTGTGGGTGGCAAATAGGTGAACTATTATGAGATGATGAAATTATTCTTCTAAAAATGACTCCAAGTTCTGTGATTTCTTTTTCTAGGCCCAACAAACTCTTTATAAGGGTTCGTGAACTACTAAGTCTAGTTCACGAACGTGTATAAGGAGAAAACCTAGGTTACGAAACTGTTGGAAGAGTATCATGTTTTTGAGCTCAATTCATTACAATCTTGATATCATTGTGATCGTGATGAATTTCCTGGTTCTGTTGTATCTTCTTCTAACAGAAGCATTGCTGATGAAGAAAGAAGTATTCATATCTCATTCATGTAACCATTTAGTGTTAGATTTGATTCTCCAAGAGGTTTCCTCCATTTTCGAGATCTTCTCAAAGTCAGCTTTGTTCTACAACACAATCGATTCCTCACCTGTGATAATGTTATCCTCAGCTAGTCCATCAAGAGCTTATATTTCAGAGAGAATGGCATTCAGTTTTGTGTTGGTGTGACTAAATACTCCCTTGTTCCATATTTTTAGCTTCACTTTAAGTGCTTTCAACTTCATCCTAAGCATGGTGCTAGGATTACCTGCAAAACAAAAATAAAGCCACCAATCTTCCAGTAATTGTAAGAATTCATTCTCCAAGAACCACATGACTTCAAACCTAAAGGACTAGGTCCCCAAGAAAGGGAAATGTCTAATAGTAGTGGGATGTGATCGGAGGTAGGATCCGGCTTTGGCGAATTTGGAAACAAAGTGGACGCGTTGTTGAAGGATGGGGAGATAAAAAAACCTATCTAATCTGCTGTAGGGTTTGTGACCATTTAACCAAGTGTGTCTTTTCTTCCTTTAAGGGCAAGTCAATGAGGTCATGTTCAACTATAATATTATTGAACTTGTTCATACTTCTTATGATCTTTTTGCAATTTTTTTTGTCATCACACTTGGTTATTGTGTTGAAATCACCACACATACACCAAGGAAGATTGATCCAATATCTACAAATGTTATCAATCTCAATCAAAATTCGATTCTCTCAATTGATTTGTTTGGTCCATAAATATTTGTAAGAACCAGCTGAAAGTTTTCAAACTTGTTCGTACATAGTATAGAGAGGGTGTATTCACCAACAAGTGAGTCACAAACTTCCACAAAATCTCTATCCCAGAGAGTTTGCATACCACCAGCTTTCCTGATTGTCACAAAAGGTCAATCCACATTCTTGTCTGCCATAAATCTGCCAATGTCCCCAAAATAAGCAATGCATCATTTTTGGTGTCTTGTAATATTATGATGGGAGCCCTAATTAACTATAATATTTTATGCACCATAGTTCTCACATTGCAGAGTTTAAACTTATAACATTCCAAGTGAGGATCTAAAGACTCATTTTTAAATTATATTTGCCCCTAGAAGTAGCCGAACTTCTTTTTCCTAGAAAAGGGGTAATTACCTCAACAGAGATACCCAGTCTTTTCAATTCATCCTGCACCTTAATAGGTATAACCGGATGTGAGTCATTTTCCAAACAAATACTTGAGCAAAAAGAATCTGCATCCTCTATGTTCACAAAGAATAAGTCCTCAAGACCCATCGGAGGTAATACGTATTGCCTTTCTTCATGCACAAAGATATTATCAACACCATCAACGCAAATGATGTTCTGAACATCAAAGTCTTTGTGTATCTGGTTTTTGAATGGCAAAATGAGAATGGATTTGAGAACATGTCCATGTGGAAATCATTGAGAGTAATAATTTCGTCACATGGTTCGGAATAGTAGTAAAACTAATGCCAAGCTTGACACCAAGATCAAAAACACGGTTAACTTCGTTTGATATCCAAGTTGGTATTGTGAATTGATGAAGTTTATGGGGGGTATTTTGATTGCAGTTTGATGTGAACTGCCTTGGTATTATATGGGAGCAATAAATGATATTTATGTGGGTATTGGAAAGCCTCAAGGGTTACAGGGGAAAATGGAATATGAAGTGATGAAGAATTGGGGTATTGAATGAGGTTATCAATGATGGATTTGAGAGGTATAGTTCTTTGGGTTTGCGTCGGGTGATGTTGTAGGTGGTGACATCGGGTGTTGTTGTAGGTTGACTTGTATCAGGTGTAGTTGTAAATGTGGTAAAAGTTTTGATTGTTGATTAGGGTTCGAAGTTCCAATAGTTTTCAAATGTGAAGAGTCCGAATGTTCTTGGATGATTTACCTCTCCGATATCCATGTCGATGGACGTATCACATGCCACCTCATCTGAATCATCTTATAGTAATGAATTACTGAATCTCGAGCGAACACTATTCCTTGTAGAAAGAGTTGTCCATATATGTTCACGAACTAAAATATTGGTGGTGTGCTAGGTACCCTCTCCTTTTCACTTTCAATTAAAAATATTGAGGATTGAGCGTTAGATATACACCATTAGATCGGTGATCTCCACTTACTTCCAAATCCAGCACCTTATAATAGAGAGTCCACATAATGCCATTCGACATTGTCAAAAACCTTCTCAGTGTCTTGCTTCACTAATACCCCTAGACTCTTGGATTTTAATCTAGCATTTATCTTCCCAGCTATTAAAATTACTCTATGTATTTGTTTCCCTTTCACAAAGGCCTCTTGATTTTCTGATATTAGTTAGTAACGCTTTATCCTTTCAGCTTCCAACCTAACAGGACCCATCCGTTATTTTGCTTGTGGACACCCGATCATGCATAAGCGGATTGGGCGCAGTTAAATTTTAGAAATCGATACTTAGTTGATTAGAAACATGTGCTAACTTATAAATCGAACAAACACCTACACTAGGTTTATGTAGGGTTGCACATGGGCGGGTATTAGCTAAAACCAACCTCGCACCCACTGTTCGGGTTTATTTTCATAACCAACCCCGCACCCACAAACGACAAGCGGGTTTTGTTACCCGCACGCTACGGGTTGGGCGGTTTAGGTTTAAACCCGCCTAAACCAGCTTTATATTCAATAATCATTCACACATGTTTTAAAGTTTAAATAAACTACTTACTTAAGAGCAATCGATGATATTTTTCTCTCTCCCTTTTCTCTCCGAAAAAAAAAGAAAACGAATACCTTAAACTTTTGGCCAGTTACGCTCAGGATCGGCTCCATTGGAGAAGATCTCGAGCGGATCAATCATCACCCTAAACTTGTTTACACTTTATTTCCCACATCTCGATTTTCGACATCTTTTTCCGTTAGATTTAGGTTTGTCTTTTGGGTTTCTCCGATTTGCTTCTTTGCTTTTCAAAGAGTTTTTGTGTTGAATCATTCTTGATTTTGTGTGGGTATGTTTCTTCATCGATGAAGAGAAGAGTTCCAAATACAATGCTTTTAGGATGATCTCTATCAAAACCGAAAAGTCGGTTCCATCTCCGTGACTCCAAGAAGATCGGCGTTAATTCCATCTATTGTAGTTTGTAACTTATTTTCCCTAGATTATTGTTTCGTTAATTTGAGTCATGACCTTGTCTTGAGAAAGGGTTACTGCCTTTCGGAAAGTCTAGATCCATTTTTAGTTTTAGTCTTTGTAGTTTGGTTGATGGTTTTGGTGGCTTTCTTGACATCAAGATCATCTTCAACTCCTTTCCTTCTTCATCAACTTCTTCTACATCGAAGAATCGCAACAACTAATTCCAAGACCGATTTTCCGATGACGATCTGAATAGATACCAGCCACTTCAGACCGATTCGGACCGATGTTGTTTTCCGTGTTCACGAAGTTACTTTTCTCTTCATTACCCTGTTACCTAAACTACTTAGTTCATGATTTAAACCTTGAGAAATGGTTGGATCATTCAACGATCCTAACACTTAAAATCGAACACGGTTTGTTACTAGGTTTGGCTCTGTTTCCAAACCAAAAATGGCCATTTAACCAAGTTACCTTGATTACTTTGTATGGGACAGTTAGAATTCTTCAGAGGAAACTCACTTGTAACTTTTTAATTAGCTTTGTTGCTTATAAAATTGATGAATCCTTAAGTCCGAGTCAGTCCTGTAACCTTACCCGTTTTGGGGTTTTATCTTTAATGTAATTTAGGGTTTTAAATATAACTAGGGCTTAGTGTAGAACATTGAATTCTATTAAGATATTGCCTTTAATGGTAGGAAAAAAATCTTTAAAGAAATTGTTACATATATTAAGCTTACTATTTTTTAGATCATTGCTCGGTCGAACACACAAGTGCTGCAATCTCAAGCTTGTTGTCAAATTTAGTTTTCAAAACTATATCTTGATTTCTAGTATACAATTAGTTAAGTCTGGGACTAGGATAAAAATGTAGTTGAGAAACGGTGGATCACGGCAGTCATCATTGCGTTTTACCTTGAAGAAGGCGAAGATCAACCGAAGCTTTTGGAGAACTTTGTTAGAGCACTGCTCTATTGAACTCGCAAGCGTTGATATCTCAAGCTTTTTTGTAAAGTTTAGTTGATCAAAACTCTATACTTGATTTCTAGTTTACTTATAGCTATGTCTCGGATTAGGATATAATGTGTAGTTGAGCTTTAAACTTCACGGTATTCACCAATTGAAGAAGAAGATCTACTGAGGAGATTGGAGGAACTTCATCAACAAAAGTTATGTGGAGACTAAAACTTATCTATCACTCAGAAGTCTATTATATTCTATCTTCTAATGAGACTAAGTCGTATAGCTATATAGACTTTTACATTATACACATTTGATATTTCGAGCTGAGTTTATCTCGCTTATCTATTTCTCGAAATACGTGTTGGAAGCTTTTGCTTTAGCTATGTTCATCATATTCTTGACAAGTTTAGTTGGAGACAATTTATTTGTTGGAAACTAAATATTAAGTCAAAAGATGATCATATGAAAATTACCTTGAAAACCTTACTAATTTGTGTGAGGCAGTCATTTGATGTTAGCTTGGGAAGTTTCGTATTGATCATTCGATCACTTGAAAATTACTTGAATCTAATGGTATTTGTGAGATTACCATTGTTGTCTTCTAAGGATATTTCAATGATTGAAATGAGAGTTTAGAACAATTACCCATGTCTGGACACAACACGGTATGCATATCCAGTATGCGAACTGTATTGTGATAATTCAGGTCCGAGATCCTTGTTTGCGTACCTAGTATGCGAACGGATTTACCTGAGAAGGTCCAGAACTTTTTTTTGCGTACCTAGTATGCATAAGAGTTTACCTGAGTTGGCTTGGGACGATTGTTCTGAGCGGGTTTGTGAGCAGCTTGACCACTCCAGGTCGGAGCTGGCATTGGCACGCCTAGTTTGCGAACACGGTGGTTATTAAGTTCTAAAATCCGTAATGTATGATTCTCATACTCATGAACTAAAACATTTATGATTTAAGGAATGCAAATTAACTTTGCAAACCGTGGCTTAATGTTCATGAATTTATCATTTATGATTTAAGGAATGCAGAACGAATTATTGGGTGTGGTTGTTGTACCCCGTTTTTTCAAACTTCATCAACAAAAGGTAAGTCAAGACTGAACTACCTATATCTCAAGTTATATTCACTTTTCTATCATCTCAGACGATGTCGCAAAACTAATTAGACTATTATGCATAGACAATAATTTCGAGTCAAGTTTATCCACGATAATTAATTCTCGAAATATAATGACTAAGCTTAATGAACATTTGTTCATACTTGATGAATTTCGATTAAGGACAATTTTTTGTTCGAATCAAAATCATGATTCAAGTTTATCATTCAAATAGCACGGAGCAAATGATATGTGTCATTGATGTTATTAGGGAATGTTTCGAATTGATTTAGAGAGAAATATAAAACTACTATAGATTCGGATACAAGATGGTGTTATCGGTATTACAAACAGGAAAACTATTATAAGTCCTAACAGATATTACATGTACTCGTTCGTACATATGAGTAGCTATATATCGACTTACGATTTGTGATACGCATATTCTTATGCACTCGTGAACAGATCGGTATGCATACTTGTATGCAAACCATTTTGGAAAGTAGTTACGAACCGGGATGAGTATCCAAGCGTGCATAAACTAAAGCAGTTTCTGTGTTCCCTAACTCTGTTGTGTATCAAAGGAATTTGGTTCTATAAACTCCGAACCGTGGCAGTCTTAAGGTTTCCAAGCCGGTACGCAAACTTAAAAAGTTATGTTAACACCGGAACTCAGTTTGGTTAAATATTTACAAACCGGTATGCGTCTTGCCGGAATCGACTCATGACGACAATGGTATTTGTACCTTGTACACCTACTAACCATGTCGATTATATTTTCAAGTGCGATTAAATTATTTCTACGAGATAATTTGCATTTGATTAATTCTCTAAAATACTAGACTTATTTAACCACATGTTTGTGACACAAGATTAATTCTTATGTGTTTTTGAAAATGAATATTATGCTTTTAAATTCTTTTTTTTTATAACAAAATAAATTTTATTGAGCTTTTTAGCTTAAACTAGCTTGCATGTCTTTTGCCAGAAGACTACAAATATCAGTATTGAAAGACTCATATGCTTGACGTTTGAAGCCATCCTTCTTACTGATTTAGCTATAGTATCAAAGAACTTGATTATCAGTTCTACCAACAAACGAAAAAAATGCAACTACTAAAACCAGAAATAAGGTTTTTGATCTCTTTTATTATGTTCCTATTCTCCCCTTTGTATTAACGAGTTCTTCGGTGATAGATTGGATGACTAGCTTTGCATCAGCATCAATATGGATGTGATTAAGTTTTTTCTCCTTTGCCCAAGAAAGCGCCTCTCTCACAGCCATGCATTCTCCAGCCTCCGCACTTAATACTCCATTTGAGTAACTCCCTTTGACGCCATTGCAAGAACCTGTATGATCTCGTATGACAAGACCAGTGCCCAACTGGTTAGTATCAGTGTCAAAAGATGCATCAACAATAATTTTACTAATACCTATCGGGAGGCTTCCACAAAGAATCATTCTCAACAATTTGCAATCTAGAATGAGAATAAAGTTCATGCATATAAGGAGATAGATAATAAAATATTTTATGCATAGAAGAAACTGGGTTTAGTGATACTCTCTGAAAGACAACATCACATCTTTCTTTCCAGATTATCCAAGCTCCAATCATTAAAGTGTATAACAGTCTCTCTTCTATATGAGAATTGTTGGATAACCAGCTTATTACCCACTCTGAAATTGTATGGAACTGTAGTCTTATAGTGTCTATGTTTATGTTGATCTCCTTCCAAACTTTCCTGGCATGACTACACTCAAAGAGAATGTGTTCCGTAGTTTCATCAAAATGACCACAAGTGTCACAATGATTATCTATGTCAACATTATATCTGACTTGCTTGTTTTTAGTACTGTGAATATCTCTGATACACTTCCAGGCAAACATCTTGATTCTGTGTGCTGCTTTACAATTCCATAATCTTCTCCAAACCATTTTATTAACTGCAGTACCATTAACTTATACTTCTCTGTCAGTTTTAGCAAGCAAATTATATGCACTTTTAAGCGAAATTTGCCATCCTTGGCGAGCATCAAATCATGGCATCCTTCTTTGATTTATCAATGAAGAGAGTTTGTATTTTCATGGAGGTGCTACTGTCAAACAACTTATTGAGAAGTGTAATGTTCCACAAATTTGTGTCTGGCATCATTAGTTCACCAACTTCGCCATAAAATGCGAAATTTTCATTTTGAGGAAGTGGTGGATGATTCATACACAGGATCCATTTATCTTGCCATATTTTAGTGTCTTCACCATTATTTACCTCAATGAAATAATTTTCTTTGCACAATCTTCAATCCCTTAGTAATTCCATTCCAAGTGAAGGAACAATTTTTGCTTGATATTTTGATGAAGAATGTCTTTAGATTTGAAATATTTGCTGCTCAAAATCTGCACCATTAGATGACTTTGCTCAGTACAAATCCTCCATGCTAACTTGGTCAGTAAGGCTAAATTGAGCTTTTCCAGATCTCTAAAGGCAAGGCCTCCAAAATCTTTGGAAACACACAAATTCTGCCATGCAATTGGATTGGAACCCCTGTTAGTTTTGTGTTCCCAAAAAGAACTTCCTTTCAATTGTTGTAAACTGACTTATGAGATTGTTGGGAAGATTAAAGGTGCCCATTTGATAAACTGGAATTGAGTTAATAACATGTTTAATCATGGTACCTTTTCGGCTTGAGAGAGATTAATAGCAGACCAAGTAGATAATCTTGTTTCAAAACAATCTTTGATGCTCTTGAAAGCCTCTTGTTTTGAATGACCAACAATAAGGGGAGAACCCAAGTATTTCTCCTTTGAAGACATTGTTTTAACACCAAGAATATTTGTAATAGTCTGTGCAACCTCAGGTTTGGTCTTCTTACTGAAATGAACTGCAGATTTTCAAAATTGATAACTTGTCTGATTGAGAGTTGAAATTATGAAGAACTTCCAATAAGTTGTTTACTGAAGTGAGGTTTGCTTGAGTGAAAATCAAGTAATCATCCTGCAAAAATTAAATGATTAATGGTTGGAGCAAGTGCAGCCACTTTAATACCAGGAATTAATTTTTGTTCTTGAGTAGCGAGATAGATGCCTATAAAGAAATTCCATTGCTAAGATAAATAAGTAAGGAGATATGGGATCTCCTTGTCTTATTCCTCTTGTAGGAGTAAATTCATCACAAGGACTACCATTTAGCATAAATGATAGTGTTGTAGTAGTGATGCATTGATGAACAAGAGTGCAAAATTCATCACAAAAACCAAAATCACTGCAAGACTTTCAATAAGAAGGGCCATTCAAGTCTATCAAAGGATTTAGACATGTCAAGCTTGAGATCAAACCATCAATTTGACCTATCTTTTTCTTTATAGAATGAATGATTTCTTGAGCAATAAGCTGTGTTATCTTGAATGAGTCTGCCTGTTACATAAGCTGCTTGATAGGGAGACACTATCTTGGCCATGAGTGGCTTCATTCTGTTGACTAAGATCTTTGAAATGATCTTGTAAGAGGTGTTACATAAGACAATAGGCCTATAGTCAGCTGCACACATTGCCTTTTCTTCTTTGAAATCGGAGAAATATAAGTCTTGTTGAGCTGCTTTGGAATGAACTTAGTTTCAAGAATTTAGAAACCATGAGGCATACATCATTACCTACTCATCCACTTGAATCTTATAAAAAAACGACTTGAAAACCTTACATCCTGGAGCATTCAATTCTCCATACTTTTGAGAGTATTAAAAATCTATTGTGATGAAAGAATGCAAATAAGGCTGGAATTATCATGCGTAGTAATAATTGTGGGTATAATGTTGTAGAGGTCTTCTTAGTTGTGTTGAAGTTTGTTTGCTTAAAGTCTTGAGTGAGGTGAGTTGAAATGTTCTCTTGTTTTGCGGCCAAAAACCATCATGGTCTATATGGAATCTATATTGTTTCTTGTTCTCCTCTTGTTTGCCTTTGTATGGAAGTATTTACTACTACTTGTTAAGGCCTATCCTTGGACTTATGTTTTTTAAATAAAAAATTTAGTTAACATAATGCTTTTAAAGCTCTTCCATATCCTTCATGAAAATATCTCTTGACTTTTGTTGATAAAAGTCACTTTGAATCTTGTGCCACTTGCTCAAATCATTGTTGATTTGTAGAACTTCATCTTGTACATGGGAGGTTTGTGTAGATTCTTGAAGTACCTTTAAATCTTGTTGCAGTGAATTGACTTTTTGGTTGATTTCTCCAAAATGCTCCTTATTCCATAAAGAGAGATCTTTCCTAGTGACATGAAGCCTGTGACTGAACTGAAAAGCAGGAGAGCCTTAGACACTAGATTTCCAAGAATTAGCAATGACAGTAGAACATTTTTCATCATTTAATCAAGTTAAAAAGAATTTAAAGGGTTTCCAACAATCTGGCACAGTGGCATCAGTTACAAGCATTATGGGATTGTGATCACTACTAACTTGAGCCAAATGCAAGAGTTTAGCATTAAGAAAATGGACCGACCAGTTACCATTACCTAAAGCCATGTCTATTCTAGATTTCTTAGTGCGTGTGCCTAAATTGTTGTTGGTCCAAGTATGACTCTTTCCTACATAGCCTATGTCCTCTAATCCACAGTCTTTAATAATGCCATTCACAAGACCATCGGAAGATGAAGAAACTACACTAGTATCATCCATAAGATGAAAATTTAAATCACCTAATACTATCCAAGGATTATTATTTTCTCTGCTAATCCTGTGAATAAAATCCCATTGTTCCCTTTTCTTGTTATAATTGCTATAGCCATACATCCATGTTAATAGAAACTCAGGCTTACTTGGGTCTCCTTGAACAATAACATTGAACATATTGCTAAAAGAATCAACTACATCACAGATAAAACCATTCTTCCAAAGAAGAACAAGACCACCAGAAAGTCTCACAGGCTCTATGTAGGCTGTGTTTGGATATTGATACTTTTTAAGAAGAGGAAGGCATTTGAGCTGGCTAATTTTTGTTTCATAGAGGAAAATTATATCTGGGTTTTGAGTCCTAATAAGATAGCTCAGGTGATCTCTAGTATTGACTTTGTTAAAGCCTTGAACATTCCATGAGATAATCTTCATTGTAAACACTTCACTTCTCCAATGACTATTAAAGATAATGAGTAAAACAAAACCTATTGAAATGATAACTTTCATAAAATACGAGCATTTAATGCCATGCAGAGTGATGATAATTTTACGTAAACTTTTCAACCTAACTAAAACGAATGCAAAGAGAATTAAGATGAAAATATTTAAGCAAAGGAAAAGAATAAGGAGGGTATTAGTTGAAAATATGTATACTTGTATCTCCTCATGTGCATTATCAGCTTGTACTTTATTCTCTTTGATCATTTGGGAGGCTTGATTTTCTGTGTTGATATCAGAAGCATTGGTGATAGAAGATTCTTCATTGGATTCTTCATTAGTTCTAATTCTCTTCCCAATCTTTTGTCTTCAGTATTTTCATTGTCATTCTTCTTCAACAGGAAATCCATATTTATGGCTTCACCATCCTTTGGGGGACAAAGAAGTAGTCTTGATAAAAAAAATTGTGCTATCCTTGGATACATGAGCTTTGCTTGTTCCAATCTGAGAAATGTTCTTCCTGATGCTGCTTTCTTTGCCAAAAAAATAGGGTTTTTCATGCGCCTTGAGTAAATTCCTTTGCTCATTTGCAAGCAACTTTACAGTGCTTAATAACATAGCACTCAGAGCATATTGCTGGAGGCTATCTTTCATAGTAAAATTTGATCCAACGGGTAATTCCAGCATTGGTGATGACTTTTACACCTCTTCTTAAAGGATATCACAGATCAACATTGACACAAACTTTCAGGGTCTTGCAAATTGATCTGCATCTTTTGGATGAATGTAACAACTTCACCAAGAATTCCACCCATCTTTGTTACAGAATCGACATTCATATGTTCCGGCAATAAGAATTTTAGTTGAATCCAAAAGTGTTGGAAACCCCAGTGTTTCTCTGTGTAAACCAACTCAGGAATGTAGTCATGAACCACTACCAAATGCCTATTGATGTTCCATGGACTTTCATTGATTACTCGATTAAGATGATCCCATTTTATAAACTTAAAAATCATCAAGTTTGGCTCAACCTCAATTATTTTGAATTCTTGGTGATGAAGGGCCATGTGAATTTGATGAAGTTTTTCTCTGACAGTTTCAGCTTTCATTCTCCCTTCTAAAATCACCATGCCAATAGCGCTTGCTTCCCATTGAGATTCTACTTCTTCTGAACTTTCATTATTTGAATGGAAAGTCACTACTTGAAATATCACCTAAGTCTAGAGTTGCTTGCTTGAATTTGTTCACTAGATCTCTAGTTTGCTAGAAATTCCTTCCTCCATAGCTCTTGTGTGTGTTAGGGTTTGATTTCTGGTTGTAGATGAAGAAAGAAAGATATAATGGTAGGATATGAGTATTTCCAAAAAAATATGGAAATATTAGTTATTTCTTTTTGGGATAATATCTCTACAATTATGGGAATATAGTGATTGTAGAAAGACTTTTTCATAGTAAATTTTGCATTTGGGTAAGCTTGCATTGAGAGTAAAAGAAGGTAACAAAAGAGCTAATCAATCCTACACTTACGCCTTTTGAATTTATTCCATAGCTGGACAAATTGCCGATTTGTGCTTTTGAGTTAAACAATCCGATTCATTGTTCTTCTTCCATTTTGTACCATGATATCACCACGGACAACCATTTCTTTCAAACGCTTAGCAAACCTCCCAGCAAACGCCTTGATCAAAACAAACGAGAAGGCAAACGCCATTACTAGAACAAGCTGTAAACACATAATGGAGACACAAGAAAGAAATTTAGCGATTCATGTATAGGAATAAAAAACTTTGTCAACTAAAAAAGAAAAAAAAAGATAAATTAAAAGAAAGACAGATTAAAAAAAGAAGATACAAACTACGATAATAAGTAAGAAAAGAGAAGCATAATCAATCGGATGATCCAAAAGTTGTCATAAGAGGAGTGTGAAAATTATATCATGGGAATGAAAGGTGAAATGAGTCGAAAAAATCTATGTCGCCCGATTCACAGAGCAAGGAGGGCTAAAATTTTCATATAAGCATTGATGACCGGATAAATTCAAATCGGCTAGTTTCGGCTAACCACGTTGAACATAGTCTTTATCTGATGTTCGATTACGGTTTCACCTAACCCAGTGTATATCTTGTGTAAATCGATTTAAAGATTCATCTAACGGTGGATATTGTTTGCTTGGTTCCAAAGCTATCTTAGCTTAAACCTAAAACAACTTTATGCTTTGAATGTCTATAAAGGGGGAACTTCAAGCAATTGGGAAATTTGAATCCCGACACTACTTTTTAGTGTATCCTAGTTGTATCTAGAGTCGTCCTCTTCCTAACCCTTTTAGGGTTTAACGACTACAAAGTCTTCATAGGGATTCGTGAAGCTAGCTCTAGTTATCTTTCCTTGATAACACGTGTATCTGATCTTGTTCGATTGTTGATTTATCAATTGAACAAGATAGATAGAAATCAAAAGTTCTCTTCGTCTCAAACTTTATGATTCCACGGGGTTTTATACTTGTGAGGTGAATAATAATCTAAGCTCCACTGGGTTGCATAAGTCAGTTTTGAGGTTAGCTAGACTTTGTCTATTTCTATCGATTTCCACACCTTTGATCAAACTATTTGATTGTAAAAGGAGATCAAATATATATGATTAATATATGGGAGGCAGATTGGTTCAAAGTCTTCAATTGAGTTGAAACAACTCTTAGTTGGTGTGACGTCAACTAAGGGAATCAATTCTATTTGAGTCTGCTTTGGGATTCAAGAGGCGTAAGAGGCGCGTTTGTACCTTAATAGGTGGGATACTGTTAGGGCTCAACTACATTCCAGTATGAAGTTAATTGGTAGTAGGCCAGTGTCTGTAGCGGCTTAATACAATTTGGTGATCAATCTGGACTAGGTCCCGGGGTTTTTCTACATTTTCAGTTTCCTCGTTAACAAAACTTCTCGTGTCTGTGTTATTTCTTCTTCCACATTATATTATTTATCTTTTTAATTGAAATATCAAAGGTTGTGCATTGATCAATCATAGTAGATACATCCGACCTATTTTGTTGGATAAGACTTGATTGATTCTTGGACAGTGGTCTTTAATGCCGTCGAGTAATCTCTTTGTGATTAGGTTCACGGACTTGTTTCTGTAAACGTTCTAATCTCGAGAGAGAGAGAGAGAGAGAGAGAGAGAGAGAGAGAGAGAGAGAGAGAGAGAGAGAGAGAGAGAGAACTCTAGCTACTATTCCTTTATTGAGTTTAACTCTCGGAGTTGTATAAAGAAAAAAGTGGTGGTGTATTTTGGTATTCCCACGTTTTCACTATTTACTTGTTGAGGTATAACGATAAATATTTACAATGACCTCCCTTCGACGCACGTTAAGTATTGCAAATCCCTTTTTCCGTCAAAAAAGAATAAAAATTATATGGATAAAATAATTATCTTTATTTGTTTTAGAAGTATGAAAGAAGGTTTATCGGATTAAAAAGATATCGCACAAAGGTAGATTTTACGCATATAGTAGTACAATTTGGTTCAATCCCTAAATTTTTGCCGTAAAAGATATTGTTTAACTTGAATCTGATACATAGTTGGCCAGTGCATCTGTCGCCTGATTTTCTTCCCTTTAATAATGGTATAGTATGTAGTGAGGAATATCTTGCATCAGTCGCTTGATTTGGTGGACCATACCGGTGAAGTACCAGAAGTTTGTTACTGGTAATGAAATGTATAGTAAGTACGCACACTTTGCTCCACTGTTGAGTTGTTGTTGTTCTTATCGGTATAAGCATAACCATGTCTCCGCCATTTATGCAATGGTGATCCTATAAGATTGTGTCACAGCTGTAAATGTTGCTACCTAGAGTCTTTGCCGATGAATCATACTTCAATATAATCTGGGATCTCCTTAACGACTTTATCTGTATCAATTTTATTCCATCACATGTTCGACCCGGATCAATTTGTTGAAATTATTATCGATGTACGAAAGAAAATGTTTGGGTTTGCAGTCCGTAGCATATCTAAGAAATGCGGGGCAACTACTGGATATTCTTTATGATAGAACAATAAAACCAAACATCAATAAGATATGATTAAGAGATTCATAATGACCAAAATATATGCCCACCTTGAATTCCTATCACAAAAAAATCTTTTTAATGCTTAGGGACTGTGACAATCTTTTTCTTATTGATTAAGGATTACATTTAACAATATTGTTATAAATACGGATCTCATACTATTGAACTGGTACACTAAGTACTAGATGACCATTCTTGGTAGAAGGCGTAAAAGAATAAAAACCAAAACACGTCGTGATAACGAGGGCCTGCATAATATTGAGTTATACATGGTATTGGTGGGCCAGCGTACGTCCGTTTTGCCAAGATTTTTTTAGCACAATACAATATCTATTCCTTCCCCTACGTGTCGAAAAAGAAATATGTGAAAGGGAACATTATCTATATACCCCTACTATGAGGCCCCTTGAAATATATCCTTATCAACTTAAATTATACCCTAAGTCTTGACACATTCTTAAAATACCTCTTTATATAGGGTATATACAAACCACTACCACTAACCACAATTCAAAAAAAAAAAAAAAAACGTTACCTCTACTAACCACCATCACCCATCCTGGCAGCCCAACAACCACCACCCACTGTCCACCACCATGCGAGTCCACCACCGACCACCACAACCACTTGTCCACCGCCACCAACCACTACCCGCCGCGTGACCCACGCCAACAACCACCACCATTGACCACTACCATGACCACCACAACCAGCTGTCCACACGCCAACCACCACCACCACCACCAGCAACCACCACCACTGTCCACCACCGCCAACAACCACCACCGCTTTGGCGCCTTGTCCACATACCACCGACCACACCATCATCTGCAGCCGCCCCACCACGGCCCACCAGCATGCACCACGCCTCGCCACCACCACTTGTCCACCATGTCTGTCAATCGCCACAGTGCGCCTGCCCGCCATGCCGCCATGCCAGCCCGCCAGACCACCAACCACCACCACTTTCTAGTAAGCACCACCACCGCATGTGTCATTGCCACCACCACCACCACAACCATGTGGAGTCAACTTCTTGAAGTTGTCTCCAAATGAGACAACTAGCTCAAGTTGTTTTGAAAGTAGAGAAACTAGTAAAAGTTGTCTCCAACATGTCTCAAACAAAATAGGATATGTGAACATGTTGCTAAAACTAATGGAGCCAACTAACCCGAGTTGTCTCAGAATGCGGAGCAACTAGATCAAGTTGTCTTCAAAAGTGAAGGCAAGTAGTTTCAGAGTTTTTCTTGAAAAGTGAAAGCAATGGCCCAGTTGTCTCCAAATATGGAGCGACTATCACTAGTTGTCTCCAAAAAGAAAAATTATACAAAAATGAATAAACACAGCGTGCGTCGAACACACATCTCACGACATATATTCGGTTTATGCTACCATTGCACCACGGATTCGTCAATACAAAACAACATACCAAAATCACATTCAATAGAATAAACAAATAATTAGTAATATAGATCAAACATTTAAACCAACAAACTATCTCCTTCACAACTTTGAAATCACTTTGCAAAGCAAAGTACAAAAATGTAAACACAAAAGTCACTCAAATAAAGCTTCCTAAAAATTTCGTTCTATCGAAATGACATAGAGACGTAATTTTAACAACAACAAGTTTCATATAAACGAGAACATCCTAAAGTCTAAACCCAGTAGATACAAAAATTGAGAGAAGAACTGTGATAAACAAGACCCTGAGCTTTTAGCATTCAAAAGTTATTTAATTGTTTGTAATGTTTCATCGGAGAAAAATGGGGCGGGATAATTACTTCTACTTTGCATTCATTTCAAGTATTCAAAACGGAAGAGCATCAATGGTGATTCATCTCTTGTAACATGAGCCAACATCTGCTACCAAGCCCACTTGAAGCTCCATAATCCATTTGCCTGCATTCATTTCCAAGCGTTTAGAAAGCTGGTAGAAGTTGGCTCCAAATCTAAGCAAGCCCAGGACAAGTTGTTTCGAAAAATTATACAAGATGAGAGCCCATTTTTTATACGCTTCAAAATTATACAAGAAAAGCAACTAGCCCAAGTTGTCTCCAAATCAGAGGCAACTAGCCCAAGTTGTCTCCAAATCACGGAGGCAACTAGCGAAGTTGTCTCCAAATCGGGAAGCAACTAGCACAAGTTGTTTTCGAAAAAGTATACAAGATCGAGAAAGCCTAGTTTTTATACGCTTCAAATTTATACAAATGTTACGATAGTAATTACGCATTTAAATGTGAGCTATTTGAAACTTAAGAGTCGGAAAGTTGAAAGTTGAAACTTAATTTGCTTGGTTACAACGAGGTACTAGCTCGGGGAAACGGTTCAAACTCATTACGGATTTTCAAGCTGAAAAAATATGTGTGATGATGGCAAACATACTTCTTCGATCGAGCTTAGTAACCTCTTTCGAAAAAAGCGCGCATAATAAACACCCAGCTCATGGGCTTGTAACCAAAGCGACCACATTTCCCGGCATTCACTAGCTATCTTCCCCTTTCTACGGCTTGAACCATCCTCGTTGTACCTACGGGTTTAACACAAACCAAACAATGTAAAATCGGTCTCGCTCGCAATTATTAACATTCAATCAGAGAACACAAACCACCACGATCGGCAAACAACAAGTACGGTTTAGGTCGGCCAAAGGGACCAAGACAATTTCGTCGACTCAAGTGCCTAGAATCCTAGATGCGGAGTTTGAGCGCGCTTTCGTTATTGGTATACTTAGAGGAATGTTATGACCATAGTGTCTAACTAGCACCTAATTTAGGCTCAAAATCAAAATTTATATCAAAATGAAACACTAGACATTGGCGAATAGCGAGAAATTAATACCGACATCAAGCGATAAAAGACAACCAAGCCAAGCTGCCTCTAAACACATCCATTTGCCTCATATAACATCACAAAGCGATAAAACACAAGTAAACTCACAAGAAACCAAATGTCACATTTTGCGGCATCATCAAAATCGATTACATAGCCTCATAAACACGAAAACAATGAAACATTTTAGTGCATCACTTTGAAATCCGATTATATGGCGCATAAACTCACAAGAGACCAATGTAACGGTTCTAAATATCATCAAAAATCGATTACATCATGGATCCTAAAGAAATTTTCTCCGCTTTGGTGCTCATTCAAGAGCCTCTCACAAATTAACATACAAATACAATTTATTTAGTTCATAAATGATGCCGATTCAATTCATACACAAATTAAGCGATGATATACAAAGCTAATTTATTTAATTCACATATGAAAGATTTATAAGTTAAGAGATAAAAATTATACCTTAGTTGACCAATTTCTTTCAAGCGAGAAACATATTCGATCCATACGTTTTAGCATATACTATCCACCACCACCCCCCATCTAGCATCCAACACCTCTGTTACATCTTGATATACCAACACCACCAGGTAATATGTCTTGAAAATTAATGCACTAACAACACCACCGGTAGCTTGAAACACCTAACTCTAGCTTCATCAATTTAACCACCACCACCAATAAACTAATTTAGATAAATGGAACATAAAATTGGAACCTAAATCTCTCTCTCAAACTCCCAAATCTAAATCAAATATTGATTTTAATCAAATATGTAACTGATTTTTAGTTTTCAAAAATTTCAAAACCTAAACCTAAAAATTGAACTTTACCGGTTCGGAATCAACAAATCTCGAGCTCAAATCACGAATCCAGATCTTTAACTAAAAACCCCACCCAAAATCACGAATTTCAACTTCGAAATTACTAAATCGAAAATAAAAAATCAAAATAGATCTACGAAGCTTGTTTTGAAATCGAACACAAATCATGGATAATCTGTGATACTAGTGGCGGACGTACGGAGGTGGTGGTGATGGTTGTGGTGGCGGTGATAGATCTTAGTGTTGGTCGGAGATGGAGATGATGGTGGTGGGAGCTATGAGCTTTTTTTTCTTGTTAAACGAAATGAAGAAGAGCAAGAAATGAAGAAGAGCGAAGTGAAGAGCTAAAAAGGAATTATGATTATTATGTTTTAAAGAAAATTTCAATTATCTTGTGAAGGTATTTGTAAAGTTTGTAAAGGGTATTTGTGATAGGCCTATGGATAGTAGGGGCATAAATAACATTCCCACTATGTGAAAGGAGAAGTGATGTTCTGGTGTTGGTAGGAGTACTATAGAGAAGTGTGTCATTATTCTTGAGTGATTGTAAATCATAGTGTGGACCGGACCCTATTGAACACATGTGAAAATATTCACTGTGATGCACCATAACATACCAACGATTTCTCTCTTCTAAACACGTGATAAAGTCAAAGACGTGCACTGTTTTACCACGTCTTTGGTTCTTCTTCTAAGCTCTGTTTCAAAGCTTTCATTAATGGCGGACACAACCCATCGAATTAAGGAACAACTTCAAGACCTTGAGTATTTCATAACTTCTAAATCTCCAACCCCCTTAGGGTAAGCGCTTGTGTGTGTCTTTGATTTTTTTTTTTCACTTGGTTATCTCTTTGTTTCTCTCTCTATTTTTAATGGCGGTGGTGGTTATGGTTGTGGAGGAGGTTGTGACAATGATGGTAATGGTGGTGGAATTAGATGGGTTTTCTGTCTTTTGGAGTGGTGATGCAGTGAAGGTAGTTGATGGAATTAGAAGATGGGTTTGAGAATGGATCTAAATTGGGGGTGTATGGTAGATTTGGTTTCTTATAATAATCTAATTTCTAATTTCATGTCTTTATTTCTGCTTTTCTTTCAATTGAAAAAGGTTTGAATTGAAATAAAATTAATTGGTGTATGAAATTGTAGTTGAAGCATACGAACCCTGAGCTGCTATTACAATTAGATTATCAGACAATTGGAAAAAACGACGAAATTTCCAATTAAAGAACATAAAACATGAAGAAGAGGTGGTGGTGTTTCTGGTTATGATGGTGGTTATGGTGTTTTTCCATAACGGTGGTGATGGTATTGCCGTAGAATTGTCCAAGAAGATCAAAGGAGATCTGGTTTTGCCAAAGTGAGAACACGGATGAAGAGTGGTAACGATAATGGTGGTGGAGACGATGGAAGGAGATGAAACTGAATGTTAAGTAACGGTGGTGATATATTGATGGTGTTGCAGTAATGTAATGGTGGTGATGGTGTTTTGCTAGGATTAATGGTGGTGGTGGAAGTGTTGACGGAGGTGGTGGTTGTGGCGGCGCTGTAGGAGGTGGTTCTGGTTGTGGCGGAGGTTGTGATGATGATGGTGATGGTCGGCAAGGAAATCAGGTGATGTTATTAAAGGCGGTGTCGGTGAACGGAAGTGTCGGTGGTGTGATAATGAAGGAAGGGATTTTTTAGTATAAGGGTATTCTGGTCAGTTCACTGGAAACGGGAGAAATCCAATCTTTTTTTTAAAATTGAACATTTGTGTTAGGTTTCAATTGACAAAAAAGTGGCCATAGAAGGGACTCCCTCCCTACGGGCCCTCCGGTCGGTCGGCCCAATTAACAAAACAAAAATACATATTTTTTTCCACCCCGTCCATTTTGTGAAACAAAGACTAGGTTTGATTTCTAGCGTTTGTCTCTTAGTTTTTATTCTCACAACTCTATTTGCCTTTAACCAAGGTCCTTGCACATTCTCTTAAGGCGTCGTATCAAGGGTGTCTATGGATTTCCAAAAACTCTAAAATTCGTTTGAACTTCAAATATTCGAAATTTTTATCCGAAAATATTATTAATCGAATACGAATATGGATGTTATGATATTCGCATGCGTTATGTTATTTGTATTTTTACAACAACGTATCACCACATTTTAATCCTAAATTTATTTGTTTTTAAAGTGTAGCTACAATTCTATCATAAAACCTATCTATCAATATCTTTATTCCAATATATGTTATTTATTTTTCCTAAAGATATAAATGGTTCATTTTTTTCTTATGATTTTTGTGTCGGCTATTTTCCTATACCCACATAAAAACTCGGACACAAATTCAGAATGTAAATTGATATATCCATTCTGATTTCAAATCAAATTTGGATGTTATATGATTTATTTATTTTTTCGGATTCTCGGTACGGATGTAGCCGCATATATATATCCACATGTGGTCGGTTGTCGGCCGACATAAAAATAATTTAAGTTCTTTCACTTCACAATTATAAATAAGAGTATAATTATAAGAACAGATTCGTTCCACAGGGAGATATTGGTTGTCAAATTGTTTTGATTACTTATAGAACTGGGGGTTTTGTTTGTGATTATAAGCTGAATAAGAATAAAGCAAATAGCATAATACGAATATCGAGAGATAAAAATCGGTTAGAGTTTTCATCCTCCATCTTCCAACATGTTATCAATGAATCAATCTCAACATTCATTTTCTATCGATATCAATAACCCTAGAGCGTCCTATCACGAAACTTACTCAAGAAAACTCCTATTATCATCAAAGGCGCAACAACCACTCTTTGAATCCTTTCCACTAAATAACTTGGCGCAAGAGCCACTCAAGTTTAACCCAATGAAAGCACTAATATTTATGAGTTGAGGCTATTCTAAGCAATCCAGCACAAGAGCCACACGGATTTAACCTAGGTTACGCTTCTACATATAATTGTATGGCAACATCCCGTCGTTAACAACTATATTATGCTACTTCTAACAAGGATTATTCGACGATTAGGATCTCAAACCCTAGTTTAGCAATATATATGAATGCATGCTCATTTAATTTGAAACTTAAACAAACTAGCAATCAATCATACATGGAGTTATAAACGGAAGAACATAAGCGATACTAACAAATTATGAATGAATGAGAATGAATACTTCAATTGAATAACATGTTTTCCAACTTAGGACTACATCTCTAACCAATAAGAAAGGTTTAGTTACTCATGGATTTCTTAAAACCCATATAAAATAATAAAGAAGAAATCGAAAGCAAACACTAGGTTGTAGAGAAATCTCTAACTCCAAAGCTCCTTCTTCTCTCCTCTTGTGTGTTCTTCTCTCTCTCTCTTGTGTGTAAAAACTAATAAATAAAAGATTATTATCAAAATTTCTCTTTAATAGGGTTCCAAGTATAGAAGCGCCCGTGCATCCATTCCCGATCGAAGGTAGGTTTGCAGACTTGCCAATAATAGCCTAGCATAACTCGTGCTCAAGCTGTTCGTTTAAAGAAGTAGCTGAAAACAGCTAACTGGCTCACGCTATGGACAAGTCCAGCCCAAATATCTTATCTCAATTGTCAGTCTTGGAAGGCTGATAGTGTATCTTTCTTTTCACGGCATTTCCTTCTTTTCTCCATGTGATTACCTACGGTGGTAAAACCACACCGTAAAGTTATTTGTATTTACATACGGTTTGCATACCCGTACGTAGGTTTCCCTGTGATTCAATACGGTGAGAATATGCAACCGTAACCTTCCCGGAGTTGCTCTACGGTGAGAAACATAACCGTAGCTTCTCTTCTTTATTTTCTTTTCACTCGAGTTCTCATTCTTCCATGCAATGGTCCCATACTCTACCAGACTTCTTTTTACTCGACCATTTCTATAACAACTCCATATCTTCCCGGTTATCTTCAACTCAAGCTCCATCGACAACATTCACCCATCATCTCCCTGAATCATCACCGTTAACAGCAACCATCATTCATTCTCCACCATTATGATCATAATAATCACCATGAATGGAAACAACAGCACCTCTCCGATCTTCCTAAAATCTTCTCAGCTTCTCTCGAGCTTCAATCATCTCCATAGCATCACCATCACTGCCAACCATTTACCTCCTCCTGCGTCTTGAGCTTTCGAAAACCACAGTTCAGCTCCCATTACCAAGCACTGCCAGTACATCAACTTCCGTCAACTTCCAGCATCACTTCCATGCTAGACAACGGTAGCAACTCCATCACAAGCTCCCAATGATCTCGAGCTCTGATATCTCAAGCTACAACGTCATCTTAACCATCACCGGCATAACAAACTCCCATATGTTCTGGATAGGGATGGTCATTTTCCCGACCCAAACCCATCCCCGTGGGTACCCGCCCCGTTTGGGTAGGGTTTACCCGCATAAATGGGGATGAGGTCGGGTATGGGTAATACCCGAAACCTAAGATACGGGATGGGTGTTCAAGGTCCACTGCCCCATACCCGCCCCGTAGCTTTTCATATTATAAGGGTTTAGACTTTTATCTTAGAATTAAATATCGAATTTTATACTTCTATCACTTAGTCTAGCTTTTTTTTTCATTTATTTTTATACTTCTACCACTTCTTTCATTTATTGTATTCTTGATCGTTCTTGTATATTCATCACTTTCGCTTCTTCGTTGTGATCAGACACATTCTCTAAAAGTTAAAATAGTGAAAACGATACAAATAATGCAATGGTTAACATGGACGAAGATAGAATGAGAAAGGAAAGAGTAGCAAAAATAAAAAGTCATTCTGATTCTTTTGTTCACTTTAAGATGAATTTCTGAATTTTAAATTTTAGAATGCATTATTCTTATGTTATTATTTTTGTTTAAGTTTTGATCATAAATACATATATGTATTAACAACGTGTTACGGGTAACCCATGGAAAACCCGCCCCATACGGGTATTCCCCATACCCGTCCGCCCCAATTCATGTGGGTAATGGGGAGGGTATGGGTATTTTTTTTGAACAGACGATGGTGGGATTGGCATACTCGCCCCATACCCGCCCCATGACCATCCCTAGTTCTGGACCTTCATGAAAGAAACGTTAGTCGAGTTTCGTTGGTTTGTGCTAAGGATGATGATGGCAGCCCTTAACAAAAGAGTGGGCGCTCTTAGTAATTTTGTGCGTTCAGAAATGTCGCAACTTTGACTCGCTTCAAATGTTCGTAACTTCTTCATACTGGTCAGAATGACTCCATTCTTTCGCCATTTGCTTCTTCTTTTCGTCCTCTTCAAGATGGTGCAAAGAAATTACGGATTTGAACGAGTTCCACTTCCTTTCGGTTAAGATAGCCTCAAACACCTAAGAAACTTCAAAATAAACAAAATCAAAACATAATGATACAAACACTACCAATAAAGCAAAGCATTTAAGTACCTAACTAGTGCAAATAATGCACCTATCAACATGTACATGTAAGTTAGTGAGTCAAGCGTCGACCACTTGGTAAGAATATCTTCGGGATTCAAATAAATGGTTAAAGGGTTATTGCAAACTCTTTCCAGCCCGAGGATGATGAGTTAATTATAGGGCAGTTGCAGGGCCATCCTAGCTTGAAACCTTTTGATGCCTTCAAAAATTAAATTTTTTTTGGGTCAATCAACATAATTTTATTTATTCAAATCAAAAGTGTGATTACATGATCACTTACAAAGATAGCAAAAACATCAAAGTACAAGATAATCAAAACCCTAGTACAAATGAAGATATCAATTACAAGTGAAACAAAATTTTGAACCGCCAAATGGAATCTAAAACTCAGATTTTAGAATTAAATTAAGTTAAATAATCGAGAATCTAATAACCAAGGTCACCATACAATATGAATGAATTGGTCTAAATGATATGATTCTTGACATCGTGATAGTAACCAATGCTTATGTTATATTTCCTCTTGCACAACTAGCAGAGACTTAGCAGATTTATGAGAGATCATTGCTTTAGGAAGCAAGCTTAATATTCCAGGATGCCTCCCAACAACATGTGAAGGAATTGGAAAATGTTGGTGTTGTGTTTACGTGAAAACGATAAAAATTGTACCAAGGAAAAGGATGTGTGTATAGTCTTTGCCCCAAAAAGCCGCCAAAGAGAGCTTAATAAGAATTTAGTAATTATCTTTTCAGATATTAGTGGTAGTAAGTTAAGGTGTATGTATGATTTTGGGAAAATGTCCCTAAATTATGCTAATTTTGTTTTTGAATAAATAAATTACTCACGTAATTTAAAGCAATATCTAAGCTATAAGGACTTGAGCATATGCAGTACGGGTAATCTTTCTATTTAGACTCAAGTTACCTAGTAGGGTGGTTTCTTTTAGGTACTCCGTCTGCATTAAGTCAGCCAGTTTTCCAAGATCACCCACCTTAGGATTAATCTATGTTGGATAATTTTCATTCGATTTCGACAATAATACAACTCTAATATTATCTCTGACATTTCGTTACAATATAATAACGATGGTCTTCATCTAGTATTACAACTCCCGTCATACTTGGTTGCAAAATGGAAAAACAAGAGGAATATATAAAGAGATGATCAATGTAAATAAAACTTAAGCAAACTTACTTGAGTGTATTGAGGAAAGTAATCTCTTTACTTAAGAAATTTAATGACATGTACTTAATGCTGTTATGATGTATGACATATGTCTCCGGATTCAACAATACCTTTGGTGTTCTTCGCAGTACTTCGAGGATCACCAAACATTGAACTGCGAATAAATGTAGCACAAACTCTTCTTCAACTTTCAAGACAATTTGCAAACTATAAAATTTCTAGTGCTAGTTTTTTTTTTTTTTTTTTTTTTTTTTTTTTAAAAAAAAATAATGTAATGGAGAATGTGGGATTTATATAGGTTCAAGGTGACTCTAGGAGATATCTTTTCATGATGAGTCGCATACCTTCACAAGAATTCATGAGGAGTCACATCCTTTTCCCAAATGATTCAAGTTTTAATTGAAAGGGTTTATATGAATAAACACAACCCTTCACAATTTGTTTGTAAATAACGTAATTTCTACTCAAAGTTCCGAAAATCCCCAACATTGAATTGAAATTCATGCAAATCTAATGCAAACACTAGAAAGAGTTTGTGCGAGGAACATCAGTACTCCACCGGGAAAGATAACTTTTAGCTTTGAACCTTCGTAGTGAATACCTCACTGGGTTTACTAGTTTCCCGATCAACGCGATGTCTTGAACTGCTCAACTTTGTGGTGTAAACCGATGCAATAGATATCACACAACTTATTTTCTTACATATTCGGTTCTCGGTTGTGTTCATTTTGGCCTTGAACGATGCTAGTTTTTCATGAGTGCTCTAGAGTAATTTAGCCTTATAGTTATCATAGAAGCGACACGACTTCTCGCTCATAAAGGTGGTCTCCTATTTGAAAGTATATTTCCATACTTTTCTTAGTCAAACTAAGCCATGGGAATCATTAAGAGAAATTCTCAACCTCTCACTTGACATGCAACACTTTTGCATGACAATGTTTCCAGTGAGTATAAATTTACAAGTTGGTTGTCCATTTTGAACCTAGATAATCGTGGGATCTCCAATCACTAGGTTGGGTTTCCATCGTAAATACTACTCTATTTGTAGGCAATAATCTCATTTTCATCGATGATGCAATCATAAACTCTCTAGAATTCGTCACATTTCTTTGGTTTGATATAATTCCCATATACTTTATCTTTGAGGTGCACACGTATGAGAGCAATTGCGTAATGATGCTATGTTTTCCATTTATTTACCATATATAATACTATCTCAAACTATTGTGTTGTTTCCAACATTGAGGATGTACCCCACTTAGAAACATTCTTAGTCTCACCTGGCCATGCTTAATTTCAAAAAAACATAATTTATGACTCAAAGTTAATTTGGTTGAAAAAGGTCCATAATATTGGAACATGCCAAATCACGCCTTGCATTCTACTATGAGGCCCACTTTCTAACTACAGCAAATCAACCCCGACATCTTCAGATCAGTGTAGTCAATATCGGTCGAGGTCTCGCCGAGATTCTCGGTTTCGGTCCATGGCCTGTACGAATTTCCCAATCTCGCCGAGACGAGATTTAACCGAAAAACTCGCCGAGCCAGCCAAGATTCCATCGAGATGGACCAAGATTCCGCCGAGACAAGTTTAACATATGAAAATTTATTAACAAATAATCAAATCCAACTCTTAAAAACTAGATTTTTTTTACTTTTATTATATTAAATAATAGTGATGTTTCTTTTTAGGGCTATTTAACGGTTGGTACCCAGCAAATGTCCAACACCTAGGAATGATATCCAACATTTCAAATATTAAGGGTTCGTACCTAGACCTGACGTTGACCTTCAAAAATCTCAGTTTGACCCAGTTGTTTAGTATCTTTTGTAATTTTTTATAAAAATGTTTACGGATTTACAAATTTATCCCTAGTAAACCTATATTATCAAAAGTTCTAATTTCTTCATCTTCCCAGCAATCCTCCGCTCCGACCACCACCGCCACTACTCACACTTCCCTGGACTTGGAATTAAATATTCACAAATAACAAACAGATTTCGTTGTTTGTTTTATTTCTCTCCGAATGAACCCTAGTAATAAAACCCAAAATCTTCTCTTCCTCAGCAAAATCCTAATCCTAAAATCATATTAACCCAACTAGAAAATAATAACTTCACCATCATAACCAGCAGCAGCCACACCAACAACAACAACCCCAATTCATTTTTATAATCTTTAAAAAAATAAAAATAAAAAATCTCAATCGAATGAATTTACAAATTATTGTAGCTAGGGATGAAGACGAAAAGGAAGTTGATAAATATGACGGTGGAACTCCACCCCCTGGTTTGAAGACTCCATAAAACTAATTACAAATTGTTGTTTTTTAGAAATTGTTGTATTGGGGGATAATCAGTATTTGAGGACCAGATGGAGAAGACCAATCTCAGTAAAGAAGAGAATGAAGTTTCCGTAAATGGGTTCTTTGGTTTTAGCTGATATGATTGAAATGGGATGTTGGCTTGCGTCGTTCATACCATGGATATCACTAGTTAATTCATATACACTGTGTGTTTGATCAAATTCCTAACTAAGTTGTTTTGAAAAATGTTGAAGACATTATTGCGGGCAAGTGTTTGGTATAATGCTTCTACGAGTCACTTGATGTTCCATTTATCCAAGGACTATTACATCAGCTCTAATCGTTCCATCTTAATTCATAACAAGGCCCATTTATCTTAACAAGGTTAATAATATCTCTCTAAAACGGAACTGATGGTGTTGCTAATGGTGCCGGCGGCAGCGTAAATTTGATAGATAAGTATACATATAATCTTAGGATTCATTTGAGATTCCTGTTTAGAACCGTTGGATCAAAGGGTATTTTTGGGCTTTCATAAATAATTATTTTGTACTACAATTGATTATTTTTTTGTTCAGTCAAACGTTTGACTTGACAGTCTGTCAAATTAAGGTACCAACCCTTAATATTTGAAATGTTGGGTATCATCCTAGATGTTGGACATTTGCTTGGGTACCAATTATTAAATAGCCCTTCTTTTTATATATAAGATGGGTAACATACGTAATGTGGGAAAAATAATTAACATATATTTTATGAGCATAATTACTTAGTTGTTAAAAAATAATTAACATATACTCCCTCTGTTTTTGAAAAAGTGAAAGTATCTCTTTTCCAGAAACGGATGTAATATTTTATAGTTTTTATAATGTTGGGTTTGGTTTGGCACTTGAATGAACATTAAACTTAACCAAAGCTTTCTTTTTCATGATCATCCTTTTCATCAGATACGTCTCCGCCTCTAAAAGATAGGCAGGTTTGTATATAAATTTACACACAAATTTACCTATCTTTTAGACACGGAGGGAGTAATTACTTGTTAAAAGGAAAAAGTAAAATCAGATCAAAACCCTGTTAGAGAAGATTTCAAGTAGTGGATCATTGATTATGGTGAAAGATGAGGTACACATTATTGTGTCATTTTCACAGTTTGTGTTATAAATAGGTTTATTATCTTTTGTGGACCAATCCGAAGTCCGTAATTTTGGACCACTTAAGATAATGCAAATTTGAATGAGTATTAAACATATTGTTCTCACTTGATTGTGCCATACATTCTAAAGTTGATTAATAAATATGAGTTGCCATGTATAGATCTGATCATTTATCGTACCCAACCAAGGCTCCGTCCACTCTTGTTGATAGTCAATATAAGTGTTGAGATTATAGTCCCACATTGTCTGGGTTATCTAAGATCCTGCAGTTTATAATTTTAAGGGCCTCTCTACTCATTGCTAATTAGTTTTTGATTTTTGATTTTTTTTATAATAAAGCTTGTCAAAAGATAAGACATCTAGGTTTCCCCTTGAGCCTCAAATTTTGATTGGATTGTATTTTTGACCGATAAAAAGTATGGTGCTAACGGTCGACATAATAAAATTAACATTATTTCTTTACGACTCTTAAATAAGAAACTAGATTTTGTGCCCGTGCTACGCACCAGACGAACCCCAAAACCACCACCATCAAAAATCAAAATTGTGTTAACCATATATTTGGTTTAGTGTAATGTGGCTTCGCCTCTCCCCGTCATGCATTTTTATTTGGTGTCGCGGGACTTAGCCCCGCCCCATCGCGATGCGTTTTTTATTTGGTGTGGCTCGGTTTCGTCTCGCTTTGTTCCCTTGAATTTTTGATTTGGTGTAGCTCGGCTTCGCCTCACCCCGTCGCGATGCATTTTTGATTTGGTATGGCTCGGCTTCGCCTCATCCCGTCCCTATGCATTTTTTTGATTTGGTGTGGCTCGGCTTCGCCTCGCCCCGTCCCGATGGATTTTTGATTTGTATCGGTTAGAATTTGTCATCTCGATGCATTTTTGATTTGTGTCGGTTAGAATTCGTCACTTTTTGAAAGTCGATAAAATGATAATGAAAATCAATAATTGCGATACATTTTTATTATTCATTTTTATTTTATGTATTCCTCTATATAAAACGAACTCCCCTTAGCAACAATAGGGGTGAAGCTGCAAATTATGCCTTCCAATATTACCCTTATCTTCACACTATACAATGGAAATATAATTCAAGGGCAAAATGGTAATATCACAGAGCAAAATGGTAATATCACAGAGCAAAATGGAAAATTTGATTTTTTATTTTTTTCCCCGGCTTTAGGCACTGTTCGTGAACAGTGTTGAAGCTACACATTTTGATTTCAAAACGCCCTTTGTTCATGCCCACGCAAATTATGTATGTAAATAAAAGTGAGGGTATATCAGTAATTTTAATTTTATACAATTACAAACAACAATAAATCCCGGTCTCCCCAAACTGTAGCAAGTGAAGCTGCAAATTGTGCTTTCCAAATTTGCCCTTATTGCTAGAAAAATTATGCACACTTCATATATAAATGGAAATATTATTTGTGGGCAAAATGGTAATTACGAAGTTACAATTTTCTGTGAAAAATATAATCTGGGGGTATACATCGAACTACATCATCAAATCTATCAATCCATCAATAAAAAAAAAAATCAAATCTATCAAATGCAATCGAATAAAAATTTATGAATACAATTTTATCAATTTGATACGATTCCAATAACTACACTGCAATTTGATACAATTTCAATAATGGAAAAATTCGTTATACGCGGGAGGAAAACCCCATTTATCTTGGACAAGAATTGAAATTAAATCTATCATAAATTCCAGATCTAGGAATGAAATCATAAAATGATGAAATATTATGCCGCAATAACGACGACTTAAGGCAGAAAAAAGAGAAACCCTTGAAATATTTGAAGCAGAGATGATAAAGGTGAACTAAAATTAGTCTAAGATTCATGATTTTTAGTGAAGAAAAGAGAAAGGAAGAAGAAGAAGGGAGAAGAAGATAAACGAAAATAAGTCTAGGTTTAATAGATTTACATTTACAATAAACGGTGGGATCAAAATTAAATAAATCGACGGCTACGATAGATTTAATTATGATAGAGCACGTGCAAAGCACATGCCGTTCGTTCTAGTTTTTACAATGAAAACTGGTTGTTGCCCACACCTTTTCGTTGCCCGTATCTTTTAGCTATGCCCACCAATCAAGCTCTTCTAATTCCACCGGTGTTGCCCTTAAAAAACACCAACACGTACGAATACTTGGCGATGTAATTCGCTATATAAGAGTTGAATTAGGAAACCTACCATTTCAGCTGTAGATTCCACGCCGGGTCTTTTTCTCCATAACATTTCGTGCATCATATGTTTCTAGTTAAATGAAAAGACTACTGTTTTTTGTTATCCTGTAGGTTATCTAATGAGGTCATTATCCTGCATAGGTGTATAATTTCTAGTGATGGTTAATTTCTAGGGATGGTATGCTCTTCATCACATAAATAAACTATTTCTATAATTTTTAAAATGAGGTTCCAATTTTTGAACTGCAAAATGAATATCATCTAAAGAAACTGAACACTTGATAAAGATTCCAAATAGCTCTCTTATATCTCCATTGTTATTAAGGCATAGAATAGGTAGTCAACAAAATGAGAACATGAGCAATGCCCATTAGCCTGTGTTAGAAAAATTCACCAGCTGGAGGAGCATCAAATCTCTCTATTGAACTAACCACAGAAAACATTCCACTCTGCCCAGCTGCGGTGTCCTTGATAGCACACAACATCGGTTGTCGTTGGATAAGCAATTCGATTTCTATTAGAGTCATTTCACCCATGATGTTTTCTACAACTACATCAATCAAAGGCTTTCATATTGCTACTTTATACATCTTGTAGCTCTCGGCTTTTCCTATTATAAATACCTCCCAAATACAAATTGCTTAGCATAGTGCACATGCTGTCAATAAAGAAGTAACTAATTAGGAAAAATAAATACTAAATACAATGGAAGGACACACAATAAATGTTCGGGTAGTAAATCGGTAAACAGGCCATTTACATTCCATAACTCCAAATAATATTATGTTGGTAGTATATGGGAGAGCCAGACCACACGGCTAGCCCGTAAAGACAGTACAAAAATTCGAGGGCGACACCTAATTTGTCGCCCGAATAATTAGAGTTTCTATGATGATAATACGATCTTTATGATTACTAAGAAATTGTAAGGAAAGCCTGCAATTACAGTGTAAATAAGGAACTTCATGAATGCACATTCGACCTCAAAGAGGTGTGTTGTATATATAGACGAAGCAACTAAGTGGAGGTGCTAGGTGGTTTCCTATTTTCTTATATGCTGATGAAAACATATGGATAGCATAAATTTTATGAGGTTTATTTAACTGAATTTGGTGTCGATATCTTTTTCGAATAACTTGAGTAAGCAGCCAATTTTGCAAAATAAGAAGACTGCATTCCAATAAACCAATTTCGAGTAAGTTGTGACTTGTCCAAGATGCTCAACATGATCTATCCAAGCAGTAGAGTGCACATTGTACGTATTCGACCAAGATAGAAACCTCATGCACGTATTCGGCCAAGATAGAAACCTCAGGCAAAGAACTTTTGCAATCTTAAGAAATATTTGTTTTCCAATTTAAAAAAACTTTAGATAAACCCTATATCTAACTATTTGAAGAACTCATAATGTTTGAACTCATAGGATATGCAAATCAGTGTTTAGGATACTAATAGCGAGGTGGATAAGTTACCTGGTGTTGTGATCACTTGGTTTTCCATTTTCTGGGTTGGGATTATACTCTGCTTATTAAGTTCTTCTCATGTTTCTGTAGGGACAGACGGTTAGATTTTCCAGTTTGAGAAAACACTACTTAGGTCGGTGAGAAGTTTAAGATAAACTTAAACTTGTTTGGGTCGGTTAGTTAGGTTTAGGAAAACCAAAACTAAGTCGATCATATATTTGGGATTAAGCCAAATTTGTTCACTTATTCCTAAAGTCTAGGAACTTAATAGCCAAGTTAAGGAAACCCTATTCTTGTTGGTTAAGTTTGTGACTCCTATAAAAGGAAGTCTAGGCTATGAGTTTTAGTTGTGGAGTTCCCAAAGAAATTCTCATTAGAGATGTGAGGAATTCATCCTACCTCTTGTGGTGGATGTGAGAGACCATCAATGGTGTAAGGAGTACATCATTATGGTGCTTATGGGATACTTATCGATGTTGGAAGATATGTCGTTATGGAGTATTCATGTGGAGATGTTGGTAAGACATCTTGTTGAGGAGAAGATCATCTTGGTGGTGCTGGATTAGATTATTGGTGTTGAGCTAAAGGCGTCCATGGTAATCTATGTCAGGGTGTGCAGAGAAGATCATCTCGTTGTGGTAGATAATACAGTAAATATTATCTCATATGGGTGAAGACACTACTTTGGATTTATAGGGCGTTTGTGAGAGTTGTTCGGTCACATTGTGGTGAGTCGATAATTGATTATTCAATTCTTGTGTAATTCTCAATTGGTTCTATAATAAAGAAAGAGGTCGTAACCGTTTGGTGGATGTAGACAATATACACACATTGTGTATATTGTTGAACCACGTTAAATCTGTGAGTACTTTACTTCTTGTTGCTTTGATTTATGGCTTGCATCTGTGTGGTTCTCTTTCTCTTCTTCTTATCCTAGATCGTAGTGAGGTTCATGGAGCAATCCAAGAGATCAAGTGTTTCTTGTTAGCTATTTTGTTTCCGCAGTATTAGCATGTAGATGGCTCTGAACCCCAACAATTGGTATCAGAGCTTTAGGCTGGATAGAAGATTTGAAGAGAGAAGTTTTGGATGTTTTGGATTGGCAGAATTTTTTTTTGAAGACGAAGGATTGGGTTTCATCAAGTATGTGAGGATTTGATGTTACAGCTTCCGAAGATGCGGAGTTTGATGTTATCAAGTATGTGTAGGATTTGATTTCATCAAGTTTGTGAACAAAGCAAAGTAAAGCGTACTTCTGAAGGAATGGGATTATATCAGGTGATCTTCATTCGATATGGTCAAGATTTATGGTCTTGATGTTTATGGTGCTCCACATTGGAGATTTGACATTGACACTTATTGGAGCAGAAACCCTATGCATGGCTTGAAGTAAGTTTATTTATTCTATATACTTCGTACTATATTCTTGTGAACTGTTTGAAAGACCTACGTAGATTTGGTTTTCAATTAATCGGTGTTTGCTTGGCAAGACACAAGAAGTCAAGAGTATCGTAGTTGAGATACAAATATTGGTTTGTATGTTTGTGGAAGTAAAGATGAAATATAAGCATGTCAAAGTCTCATTATTGGTCCATACCATGGGAAACAATAATTTGGTTATAGCAATCGTCATCAGCTGGATCATGTTGTTGAGTTTCTTTAACCCGAAGTTGAAGAATGTGAAGATGAATTCATACTCATTTCTGCCTTAATTGTTTGTTACAATAAGGATCCGGGAAATCTCTTAGTAGGTTTCGTTTTGGAAGTATTGATCGTTGGCGGGGTTTGATATGTTCCATAAGTGAAGAGTTTGATTTTCAGTCTTAGTATTTGAAGCATGTGGCTACAAATAAATTGTAGGACAATGATCGTTGGATGAGATGTAATATTGGTTGTGGTGGAGCCGTGGTTTCTTATTTTTATATAAGAAGAAGTTTTTCGACACGGTTTGTAGGGTTTGTTTGTCTATGTTGAGTATGGCATTGTGTCGGGTAGAACAATATTTTCTGAGTTTCTCATCTTGTTTCCAATGGAGAAGCTAGATAGTTTTGATCTTTTGATTCTTGCCGATGACGTTCGAGTCAAAGAGTTATTTTGGTTGTACACCATTTGAAGTCGATCGGAGCTAGTTGAAGTGCAAGACCATTGGAAGAAATAGGTTGGTCTATTTGTGTTGCGGATACGTTCCTACTTTGGTGAAGACCCGTTATGAGGAATTAAAAGGTATCGTTTGGACACTTCAAGAGCTTAAAGAATTAAGATACAATATTACAATGTGTATGGTGGTGTGGCTACGAGCTAGCGCATATTACTTAGGAGAAAACACGGTGCATGAATTTGAGTAGGGCTGCAATTTTGGCGTGTTTTTCCATCAACCTTTTGTTATCCATTGGATATTTTATTTCCTGATGATCGGTGTGAGACTTTCTGTTGGAGAGAGCTACATTATAGCAATGGTTATATTTGGGGGTTTGCTCATCTTCTATGGTTATTGAAATTGGTTTCAATAGGGACCAAGCACATTCTATGAAGGTAAAGATTTCTTTTGAGAAATTTGGCTCAGCAACGATATAGTTTCCGTCAAGTTATTTTCTCTAAATAGCTTGAGAAAATAAACACATCAGCGTCTTGAATTGCTTGGAGCTTGAGGAAGTTACTGAAGGTTTCAGATTATGGCTGGGTGTGATTGGGTCTTTGTGTAAGTGTCGAGTTATCGGATTTGAACGTTGGTGTACGTTAGGAGCAAGATTGGGAAAGGGATATGCACAAGGCAGAATGTGTGACTTTATGTATTGTTACGACGATAACAATGAATTCTTCGACATTAGTCACAGTGTTATCCAAGTCTTATTATGTTGTGGTTTGACTCTCGCGAAGTCGAAACTACATGCTTGCTAAGAAATTGATAAAAGACTATCTTGACAATTATGTTAAAGCTCGTAAAAGGACATTGTTGTCAAAGCCCGTTGAGGTTCTTTGAAGTGGTGAAGATGTTTAGTGTGTCGGTTGTCAAAGTCTGTGAAGGTTGGACACGTGCGTTATGGTATGTATGCATTAGTTGAAGATATGATGAGCTTTTTGAAGGAGTAAAACTTAATTGGGGAAATATGGTCGTAGAATCATAATCCAATCAAAGATAGGCTCGTAAAGCAAGATTCATAGAGATGAGCTCGAGATTGGCACACAGTGGCAATGATCCATGGATTGGTTGTATTTGGACATGCTTATGGAAAAGAGCAAGTATGTGATCAGCTGTTTAAATAAGCAATTGACTCGGCTGGAGTTTAGAGACGAAGATGAAGACTATGGTTCTGCTAAGGTAATGCTTAGGCAGACGCATGGAGGATACTATGGTAGTTTCATTTGCTTATCAAGTAGTTATGGATGTCAACCCTAACGGATGTGGTGTGCAATTTGGAGTTAGTGGCTTATAAGAGCGTGACTCAGGTGGAGCAAGGAAATCCAAGACGGAGCTGTGTTCGTAGTATAAAGCCAGTTCGGAGGTGGCGAAGGCTCAAGGGCACATAATGACTATAACTAAGTTCGATGAAAGCATATGGGTAACAATGGTATATGGTCTGATTGAGTTGGCATGCAATACACCTAGAATGATGCCAATCAATGTGGAGTTATGAACATAAAGGTAAGGTGTTTCTCAAGATGTTGCATAACAGATGATCATATGATGTTGATTTGTTGAGATGGTCAGATTTTTCACCGTTGTGGAGATTTGTACAATCACCGGTGGGTGGATTTTTAAGTCCGAGTTGGTAAGGTTCAAGTTTGGTTTGCTCTCTTCTGGTGGAGGTTCTATGGAACAATTTGGGTGAACTACATTTTGGTTTGATTCCTATTGAGGATATGTAGGCAACCAGTGATGGTGCAATCGATTTTCATAAGATGGAGGGATAACAAGTTGATCGTCTCATGCATGAATGCATGATCCTAGGTGGAGAATTATAGGGACAGACGGTTAGATTTTTCAGTTTGAGAAAACACTACTTAGGTCGGTGAGAAGTTTAAGATAAACTTAAACTTGTTTGGGTCGGTTAGTTAGGTTAGGAAAACCAAAACTAAGTCGATCATATATTTGGGATTAAGCCAAATTTATTAACTTATTCATAAAGTCTAGGAACTTAATAGCCAAGTTAAGGAAACCCTATTCTTGTTGGTTAAGTTTGTGACTCCTATAAAAGGAAGTCTAGGCTATGAGTTTTAGTTGTGGAGTTCCCAAAGAAATTCTCATTAGAGATGTGAGGAATTCATCCCACCTCTTGTGGTGGATGTGAGAGACCATCAATGGTGTAAGGAGTACATCATTATGGTGCTTATGGGATACTTATCGATGTTGGAAGATATGTCGTTATGGAGTATTCATGTGGAGATGTTGGTAAGACATATTGTTGAGGAGAAGATCATCTTGGTGGTGCTGGATTAGATTATTGGTGTTGAGCTAAAGGCGTCCATGGTAATCTATGTCAGGGTGTGCAGAGAAGATCATCTCGTTGTGGTAGATAATACAGTAAATATTATCTCATATGGGTGAAGACACTACTTTGGATTTATAGGGCGTTTGTGAGAGTTGTTCGGTCACATTATGGTAAGTCGATAATTGATTATTCAATTCTTGTGTAATTCTCAATTGGTTCTATAATAAAGAAAGAGGTCGTAGCCGTTTGGTGGATGTAGACAATATACACACATTGTGTATATTGTTGAACCACGTTAAATCTGTGAGTACTTTACTTCTTGTTGCTTTGATTTATGGCTTGCATCTCAGTGTGGTTCTCTTTCTCTTCTTCTTATCCTAGATCGTAGTGAGGTTCATGGAGCAATCCAAGAGATCAAGTGTTTCTTGTTAGCTATTTTGTTTCCATGATATTAGCATGTAGATGGCTCTGAACCCCAACAGTTTCAAAAATAGTGGAGCACTTGGAGTTCCTAAGTTTGTTACACTTCTGGTGTTACTTCATTTGGAGGACCACCCTGCAATTGATAAAAAAATAAAATAATAAACCTCGGAAATCTAATCTAATCGAAGACATTAATTCAATTTAAAACTAATTTAAACGATAACAAATAAAGGCAAGGTAAGAATGAAGCCATAAATTCAGTATGATCTATAGACTCAAATGTACAAAGCTCAAAATGAATCTAAGATTTTTAATGAACACTCTCAAACACTGAAATTAAAACAAAGGAAAATCTGATTGGGTTTACCTGTACTGTGTATTGCTATAAACTTCATTACTTCAGTTGTGGTTTCTTGGATCAAAGCCTGCAAAATTACAAAAACAATCACCCTAAAAAGGGTTAATGGCTAAAATATTAGAAAAGAGATGTGAAAGTAGAATCAAATTAGGGTTCAAGAAATTACTACTGTATTTGCTAACCCATTAAGATAAGGTTGTGGTAGGCCATAACTCCATTGTAAGATAACCCATTAAGTTCAAAGATCAATCTTCTTAAATATTTCATCCTTTTCACTCTCTGCATGAATACCCGGGAAATAGAAGAAAAAAACAGTAAACATGCAACTATTGATCAAAAAAGGAGTGAAATCAAAGAGAAAAGTGACGCACCTCTAGATACACGGGATTTTGCGGTGGCGATGCACATATAAATCTCAGGAAAGGACATACACATTTTATGGATATGCTTGGTTCTCCAAAGATATTAGATGATGCTTAGGGGAAATGCACCATATCCTACACATAGTCCAGCTAAACCTGTTATGGAACTTATTTAACTGTATTTCCAAGGTTTATAAAGAAACCAAGCAACTTCTTAGGTCTGCGCATAAAAAAACATCTATCAGTTTATATTAGAAGCCCTAAAACCGAACCATCGACATATTAGTATCCCTAAAATAGAACACCACATAATCGAAATGCATTACAACATTGCAAGAGACGGGAACTGGAGTTTTGACCTTACCAGAAAGCAAGAGACCCGCTGCAAGTTAATCCATAAAATTCCCAAATCATACTTGACTGCATCACCTACAGATTTAACGGTAAGAAAACTGAACAATCAGTGCAAAAATAAAAGAAAAACACTAAACGGTGGAAGCTCGAATTATCTTCCTCTTCTTTGAATATATCAAAATTAAGAAAACCCAAAACGCATATTACAATCATCAAAACAGAAAGTTAATGAAACAAAAGTATTGCAATAGCATGAGAAAAACAAAATAAAGATCAAGAGATTAGAGTTTCAAAAATCAAAACAAAGCGAGAGAAACCTAACCTATGGTTCCCATTCGGCTTGATTGCTTCAAACCCCCTTCAAACCCTAACTTCAATTCGGTTACTCTTCTCTTCAATGAAAATCATCTGTTAGGGTTCTAAACCAAAACACTGTAACAGAATATAAGAACCCTAAGATAAAATCCTTTTTATGGGGATTAGCCACCTCTGCTGTGTAAACAATAATGTAACTGAGTTTTGTATTCATTGAATGATTTAAACCCTAGAACAAACTATGAATATATGGTGAACATAACTTGAACACTAAGCAAATACTAAATATTGAAATGTATGTTAATACCTAAAATAACTAAACTCTACTAATTGGTGTTGATGTCCCAACATCCCTCCCCTTGAGACACAACTTGTCCTCAAGTTGGATCATAAGACTAAACTAAAATATATCTAGCCAAAAAAATAGAATTGGCGCCTGACATTCCCCGGCCCCTTGAAATTCAACTTGTCCTCAAGTTGATCGTTGAACTCAGAATCGCTAACCAAGGAGGCTTCCACAATCTTGACAAGCATGACCAATCACACTCTGCAAATACTGGCCAAGGCGGCTTTCATAATCTTGATAAGCTTGACTCATCATACAAGGAACATTACGGTCTAGAAAATATGCTCTTATCGCATTGTTCACTTGTATGGCCAACTCTCACACTAGAGTAAGAACCAGAATGACCATAAAGCTTATACCATATTTGTGCTTACGATGAAAAAGAAACCTTCCCATTACATGTAATGTGGATGTTGTTGTCCTCCCATAAGTGTTTGTGGCTGTGTTCTCGGAACCATTGAAAACACTTCTGCATGTATCACATCAATATGATGGCGAAGATATGTATGTAGCGCCTCATTTCAACTGCTATACGTAAGAGATATGTTAAAATACTCTCAATACTAATTTTTATCGACTTATTCACGAACGACCTTCTTGCCTCATCACCACTGTCGCCATTCTTAACAATTTCAATTGAATTCACAAACCACAAATGTAATCCATAATACCGGCTATCCAAGTCCCAACTTAGAATTTTCCCATCTAAAAATAGGAAAGAGATAACTTGGATTTTCTTAGTCTTTTTGCGCATCCTCATCGAAACAAGAGAAAATCAGTCCCGTGAACCCGAAGATCTAGCAGTTGATACATACCGTGCATTCGAACATCGACATGAGATGGTAGAGCTATAATATGCGGATGAGAATGGTAACAAGCAATTTCTTTTATAAATATATGCATGCCAGCTGTAGGTGAACCAACAAATAACATAGCCTTGATGTCTCCATAATTATAATTATTAATAGTGTCGTTGAGCAACGAACAAGTTTTAAAACACCACTAGGCAAACAAAGCTCCCTATTTGAAGTCTGGCAAATCTATGCATGCTTAACCACCAATATTAATCCACTTAATACATCACCGTTGCCATCATCTTTATTAGCTCCATCGTTCCGTGCCTCTCATTGTACTCTGCCAATAAATTCAGAATTTTGAATCCTTTTCCACGATCCCTGCGAGTGAAATGAGCATATATAGGTGTGGTTCCTCCTATGAAGTCAACCAGTGGACACTTCCCTGTGCTCATTCCCCTAAGGTAAACACATGTATCGTAAGAGCTTGAATAAATCACTCCTTGCATCTCATGGTAAATTTCTGAAAGCAAAGTTGTGTCATATCCAGCATATGTGATAATTGATTTCCCACTATAGTCCCGAGTAGCAACTCCATCTATACTGCCGACGTCTAAAGTAAAACATTGACAGCCTGTAATAGTATGGTCTATCATGGTTTGAACATGTGTAGCATTCTTAGGACATAATGCTATCAAATTCCGCTTCTTAGATTCGGTATAAACAAATTTAAGTGCCGAGCACATTTCAGCTTCTTCAAGCTCAGTAAGACCTAGTATATTACGTACACCTTTTGAAATAATGTGCCTGCCCATTCTTTTGTCCAGCTCAACACCCCAGATAAACACATCTAGACTGAGAACACAGAGATTTAGTTGAACACTAATGTGTTTCTTAGTCAAGAACACAATATTTATATCTGGTTCAGTTTGAGCAACCCCTCCGTTCATCTCCAAGTCCGACATGAGACGAACACAAAGACGAAGACCATCACCATTGTCATTGTACAAATATCGTTGGATGGTGGAACATTCTATAGTGTCAGTACGCTTGTCGGCATCCGGCATATCCTTCTTTTTGTCATCAATTGGACTAGAAATATGAAAAGATTTTGACTGATCAATTTTTCGTTCATTGTCATCTGAGCTGCTATAAATGGACTCTTCCATGGATATATGATCATTGCCAATACTTGATTGATATCCAAGTTTAGGAATTAATGGAAAAATCAATTCCACATGATAATTCGATGACATAACTACAAACTTCCCACGATCAAATAGTACCCGAGAATAATCACAAGGAAGATAAAAATAATCGTTACCTCTTAGTTTGTTGTTGAGTGACACATTAAAATTTGTAAGTTCCTTGGAACACCTTCGAATAACTATATGAAGCGCTCTACCAAACATCTGATAAGCAGTGCCAGAAAAACCACTCATAGCTAACAGACAAGCAATTGGATTACCGGAAAAATCTGACCAGTACCCATGTCTATAAACCACGTCCTGAACGTTGTCTTCATAAACAACATACCAATACACAAAATCACACATAGCAAAACAAGAATTCCTTGTAATAAGTTTGAAAAATTTTTCCACGATCGAATATGCTACGAGAGAAGATGAGATTGACGGTAAAATATTCACCAATTCTAGGAATGAATAATACCTGCAAGCGCACGAGTTTGTCGTAACCATCCTCACTCAATTTGACATCGTTCTTCCCGCTAAAATAAAAATCATCCTTTCCTTTTTCTGATGGATTGGAAGACTCTCGATGGAAATCTTTTATCTCCTTAATCGTTGTTTTTATAACCCAAGCTTGTTTTGGACTTGGAACAGTTGTCGATGCCTCAAAATTTTCGGTCAAGTGTACGTCAGATGGTGGTGGATTATGGGAATCAGTGAGTGGAATGACGGATTTCAACCTCTCTGCAATCTGTTCTGCGTCTTTTTCGTCGTTTTTCTCTTCAATACTTTGGTCATCTTCTGATAAAATTGGATCAATTAAGTTACTGAAAGTAATTTCTTCTTCAATCTTTGGTACTTCCAAAACCTTATTGTTCTCCGCTAATAAATCTTCAAGTGGATATGGTAGTGAGTGAAGTGTAGCCGTGATTGCTATAGTTGAACCTAGACAATCTTCTAACGGAGCATCCAAGCCAGACATGGTTGTTTTATCCTGTATACCCCATTTTTCTCTCACAGCCGTCCATCTTGCAATTTCCTTTTCTCTCAAAACCTCCAGTCTTTTCTCTAGGACTCTGGTGTCTTGTGCTATAGCAACTGCATCCGCATGGAACTTTTCTGCCATTGCATCTAACTTTTTCACCATTGCATCTAAAATTGCATCTAATTGTGTGTTGGCGTCATCGCCAAATTACAAGATGTAATCTGGAAAAGCGATAGATATCAGTACCAAACTGTTGAAAGCTGGTTGTATAGATAATGGATGGTAAGGTAGCGAGAAGCAAACCTTTTATGATATTATCATCGTAGTAGACAAAAGACGAAACATTTTTTTTTTTTCTTTTTTCAATTTTTTTTTAATAAAGTGGATAGCGGAAAAAGAGAAAAAAAAATTGGGTAAAATTCTAAAAAACCTAAACCTGCTCTGATCCAGATGTTAGGGTTCTAAACCAAAACACTGTAACAGAATATAAGAACCCTAAGATAAAATCCTTTTTTATGGGAATTAGCCACCTCTGATATGTAAACAATAATGTAACTGAGTTTTGTATTCATTGAATGATTTAAACCCTAGAACAAACTATGAATATATGGTGAACATAACTTGAACACTAAGCAAATATTAAATATTGAAATGTATGTTAATTCCTAAAATAACTAAACTCTACTAATTGGTGTTGATGTCCCAACATCATCATATCAAACCGTGAAAAAAAAAACTCAAATCAACACAGAAGAAAAGTACTTATATTCCCTGTACAATGAATCTCGGGAAGAAGAACCCTAGCCGAAAGAGAAAAAAAAAATTCGAGAGGAGAATAGAGAGAGAGTCTTTTTTCTTCTTATTTTTTTTTTCTGCCGTTTTTGTAAACCTATTATCTGCCGTTTTTTTAAACCGAAAGAGATTTTTACTGTTACATTCATATAATTTGAGGAAAAGTGGAATGGAGAATTTTCAAGGGGGAGGTGACGCTCACCCAAGAGTGGGTATTCTCACCGTGCGACGCATGGCTTAGGAGTTTAAAGGGTTTGATTGTGCTCGTTTAATGTTCTTTCCATTGAGCACCGCACTATATGGAATACTTTTTTTTTTTTTTTAAATAGAAATAAAAATGAGTTTAAAGCCCAAAGGTTATAGTAAAGTTTAAACCTTTACTACCTACAAGCCCAGGTAGCTGAGAAAAGAAAGAGAAAAATCCCCCCCACTTTACCACTGTACCACAGTGACATCTACAATTTTGCCACTATATGGAATACTATCCGTGCATTGTGATATGTAATTTTGCTGTATACGGTTTGTATTGTACAGTTGAAAGTTAAAATTGATGGATGATGGGTAAAAAGCAGTGACCATGCACGATGGAAGACCAAAAACACAGTCTGATCAAAAAAAAAAAAGTCGAGTGATGAAAATTTTGAAGAATCCAAGTGAGGCGCAATGGTCCTTGACTCCTTATCTCTTTGGTATGAGCAAAAACTTTGATTCATATTGTCCTACGGTAAAAATAAATGGATTTGTCTCTTTTCAGGACAACAAGGAGGAAATACGAGGTCTCGAAATAAAAGGCCATAATTTCTGGCAATATACTGGGTTTTTTTTTGGTTGGCGACTTTGTTTTCTCGTTGTAGATGGTGGATTTTCTACAAGGTCTAAAATAGTAAAACCATAATTATACATGCTCCTGATCCAGCAATCAGATGAGTATCGAGGCTCATGTCTCTCATTGAAGCATGAAAGCTCATGCCACGAGAATCTCTGACTGAGAATACTGTCTCTCAGAGTATATGTAGATGTGTAGTTGATAGACGCATTTATGTGTCTATCTTAGTCTCAATTCTCTGTAATGTTAGTACTCGATTTGCGCTTATTTTGGTATTTTATGTCTTTGTAGGTGTTTTGGAGAAATAAGCTTTTGCGGGAAAATTGGCTCGAAAAGTGGTATTTGCGCTCGTGGGAGAAAATTGTTATTCGGACTCTCGCTATGGATAAGGGGTATCCAAATTACTAAGGGGCACTCTCAGGATACCCCAAGGCATCTCTGCTATTCGCACCCCTACTCGATAGGGGCGTCTCATCTTCTTCATTTGAATTCTCAAAAATGGCTTTTAGAAACTTTGTACAACGAAGAAGTCAGTTTTGGGATTTGATTTTGGAGCTCTTTCGAGGAGATTCAACCCGAGATTTTGATGAGACGGACTTCTCATGGTCGGAGCAGTTTTATATGGTTATTATGATCGATTGAAATGGGCTGGAAAATTAGTTCTCGAGGAAACAGGGGAGGGAAAAGTTAGCGGACCTGTTTGATTTATGCAATTGGTTATGAACGAGAGTTTAGGGGATTTATTCACAGGAATGATATGATACTACCTTGGTGCATCGAAACAGGAAGGATGAAGGCTTTGGTTACGTGAAATAAGGGAAGATACTCTTTCCTTTTCAAAACAGAGGTAGACTTATATCGGGTATTTTTGGTTTATGAAGGAAGTTACGTGGGAATGGGAAGGATATCCTCTACTAGCCGCAAATATATCCTAGGAAAGCTAATTGACAAAGACGGGGCCAATAGAGGAAAGAAAGGAGATTTTCCGTGACTTGGTGCGAACTTAAAAGAGAAAAGATAATTCGAGTATTTCTCGATTTTATTGATATGTTGGGTATAAAAAGAGTGGAGGAGACTCATAAAAAGGGGGGTCGAAGAGTTTGGGGAAGTTTGGAGAGTTGCAGAGAGGCAAAATCCCAAGTTGCAGGATTCTGTTTCTGCTGGTGTTGCTCAAGAACACGAAGAACATTGAACCAGCAATAGCCCGTCGCGAGCATGACCTCAGAAACAACGACAGTGTTAACCCACTATCGTTCTTCAGGCAGTCGAAAAACAAGGACCATCAGTGACGGTCGTTTATTACTGAAAATCATTGTAAGCACTTTTATTATTATTTTTCAATACAATGATTAATGAAATTTTCTCCAATCTTCGTTCTATGAGTAGCTAAATTTCTTTTCTAGGGTTTTGGAGGAAACTATTTTTGATGGGTAATATTTAGTAATTAATTTCTTTGGCATATTTACTCCAAAAATTGTGTTTTAATTTGTCTAAAATTCTCTCTTCTTTACATGCTTCGTGAAAACTTTTTTGGGTAGTTTCTCCGTTTTCTTTTTATAAGCGAAGGAGGATTAGGCCTTAGAATAGCGACGAAAGTCATAAAAAAGAGCATGTAGTGTTATATCTTCCAAAGCATGAGATTGAGTTCGAAAATTATTTTGAGTAAAGTCGGAGTATTATGTCAAAGTTTTATTTATTGAGTTTACCATCATTAGAAGTAGTGAAATCCAAAGCCCTAGACTCATCTCTCCTTGATAACAAAAATCAATTGTAATTAGTTTGTGTTAGTATTTTCTTTTATTAATCAAAAACCAAATCTTTAAAAAAAAAAAGTCTGAGCGAACGATACTCTACTTACCACTTGTAAAACTACATCAGTAGTCTCTCAACTGAGGCAACGACATATCTCATGATTGCTGAGCAATTTTAGTAATTACTTATATATAGAATCGAAAGATTGGACGGCTCCTATACAGCTTGCCTGCTAGTATAGAGCAATAACGTCTTTAGGATGTAACAATTGTTTTCCCTGACTATATAAAAGAAATATGACGATTCAACAAGCTCATATCACTCAATTCCTGAATAATTAATGCTCCTAGACGATCGTACTAGTATAGAGCCATCAATTAAATATTCCTAAATAATTGGATTCATTAACTGAATCCCTGGAAAATGTTATACGTTTTCATAATATTTCGTTACTTCAATTCATGGTTCTTCCTGACAGAATTTCATGGGTTAGTAATAAATATTCAACACACGGCATCCTGAGCAACTATCGAGTAAGCCCAGAGCTAAAATGGTGCAAGTGTGTACTCAGCAATAATGCACTAACGAGCACCTGAATGCACGAACGAGCATTCCAAAATACGAAGGAACGATGAACCTATGCAAAATAGGAACAAAATAATAAATAATGAAATATTAATCAAGACGCTGGAGGACTGGGCCCACCTGCCGGCCGATCGTGCCGTGACCAGTCCCAAGCCCAATTCTATATTTTATCATATTTTATTATTTTCCTTGATCTCATGAAAATCCCTTCATTTGAACAAATATCTTTCGTTTTAAGGAAACTCCTCAGTTTCATGGTGTTTCCTTCGCATCAAGGAAGTAATATAAAATTGGGAAAGGTGTCGTGGGACCATGTCTACTAGCCGTAGGCTATGCCCTACTCGTGGCCGGTCCCCACACCTCATGATTCCTCATTATTTTATTATTATATCCCTCATCTCATGAAAACTCAGCTTAATTTCATGATATTTCCTTCAAGTCATGAAAAATAATATAAAATTAGGAAAACTCGTGGGACCGGGCCCTAGCCAGTCCCACACGCCCCTTATTTTATTATTATTATTTTTTATGTTTCCTTCATTCTATGAAATTTCTTGATTTCATGATATTTCCTTAAAATTATGAAACTTCCTTCAAATTATGAAAATTCCTTCAAATCATGAAATAATACATATACATAAAATTAGGGAAAGCTCACAAGACCGGGCTAGCCGGCCGACCATGCCCAAGCCGGTCTCATACGCCCTTATTTTATTATTATTAAAATTATTTGTTTCCTTCATCTCATGGAAACTCCTTCACTTCAAGAAAACTCCTTTATTTTAACAAACTCATTGATTTCATGGTATTTCCCTAAAATCATGAAATATATAATAAAATTAGGAAAAATGTTATGGGACCGAGCTCATTGGCCGGCCGGCCATGCCTTAGTCATAGCCGGTCCCACACTTCATAATTTCTTCATTTTATGATTACTTTTCCTTCATCTCATGAAGTTTCCTCAGTTTCAGCAAAAATTTCTGATTTCTTCATATTTTCTCAAATGATTGCTCAAACGCACATCAGAAAATATCAAAATTCTCAGGACTGAGACGCGAACACTTTGGTGACATGAGCATATTACCTTGACCGACCAAGGTTGTCTCTTTGGCTTGCAAGGGTCCGGTCCCTCATACTCTCATCATTTGACCTAATTTGTTCACATTAGGTTCAAACTCTTCCAAACAATTTTGTAATTTAATAAAACGATCGTCATACAATCACGTGACCAACCAGGGCTGATTTCATGACCCCTTGGTCGGTCCCTCATCTTTTCATAATTAATTAGGTTTTATCACTTAAAGGCTCAGACGAGCATTATTTCAATAAATGATTAAACTAACATTTAATCATCTTTTCATCAATTGGTCTTCAAGAGACTTTGGTATTTGCTCACTCGAGCATCTGGGCGCTACATGGTCGAACCATCATCCCATGTAGCCGGTCCCTCCTTCACTCTGTGGTTGATTTTTAAATAAATCATCAATTGATCGAATTAGGTTTCGAGTCCAAGGTTCATAATTCCGATTCAAACGCTAATAATTTTACGTTGTTCCCATGATCAACATTTTTATTAATTATACTCGGTTCAGCTGCGTATTTTAAATTAATATTTTATTTGGTCCTGCTACCAATAATTCATCAAACGAGCAACATTTTATCAGATGAGCAATATTTTCTCAAACCAAGGAATATTAGTTCAACTATCAATATTCAACAATTCATCGAATGAGCAATATTTGCTCACCTTAACTATCAGCATTTACTTGAGAATTATACCTCTGTCTCAACAGACACGTTCAATTCATGAGTCTCAGAACATCTGCAAATCACGTTCAACTCAGCAATACAAGGACTCATCGTCCCATGAAGTCAGCAACTAACTAACTAAATACACGTCTTCCTTGCAGACTCCACAATCACGAGACATCAGTCGTGTTACATGGGGGATATTAACTAGGGTTTTGGTCTGGCGGTCTACAACACGTATGTTCATACACACGATGAGAATGTGAGCGAGTCGTGTAATCAGTTGGAGAAGTTAGCAAAGTAGTGGATGGAAAATCAACCAAGTCTCCGCACGATGAGCAACTGGTTTTAACACGATTTCCACTTCCCCACTCTTTGACTCCAGCAAATGTCACACTTCATGGGATCAAGGTGTTTCACAATTCTGGCAATATAAATAAGTCTCTGAATCATGATTGAAAAGAAGACAATCTTACGTAAAAACAGACAACAAGAGATTAACATCTCAACATCTGAGCAATTACTCTCAACGGAGCAAATTCAATCATTCAGAACTTATCTTATTTTAGAATACACAACACACCTACAATCTTCGATCACCATTGATCTCACACATTTCTCATCTTCCCTCCTACAGATCGACCCATCCTTTCTTGAATCGAATTGACTCTGGAACGGCCATTGTCTTGGTTTAGGCCGGACTCCTCACAGATATCTCGAATTCAAAGCACTCCTTCTTGTAGTGCATCCGTATGAGGTTTGACAGTTCGCTCGGTTCAAGGAGTTTCCTCCGCACGGTCGTCTCCTCAATTCCGTAAAACCAAGAACTCTTTTGCCCCATCTACAGATTGGCGACCACAGCTGGGAGATCATTCTCTCGGTTGCAATCTCAATTCTCACAAAGATGGCCTGGTCTTAGGTCTCGGTTCCAGTTCCCAATCCGGGTTCATCACCCGACCTAATATCGCAAGCTCTAAAGGGTACCGCCAACACCACTCCTCCGGCGCAACCTGCCACTACTACTCCTCCGGCGCAACCTGCCACTACTACTCCTCCAAGCACTGGTGCTCCGGTGATCACCCCTACAAGTGACGACATTGGAAACATCAACAATCCACTTTTCTCTTCACCAAGAAATCAGAAAATCTGCCTACCATAGGTGATCTCATGAAGGTGCAAGAGACTCTTGCCAAAAATCGATCGACATGGCTGCCACTCAGAAGGAACTATACAACTATCTCAAGACTCTTACGAGAAGATGTCCACTACACCAAATTTCCAGATTCATGTAGCAATTATTCGTATCGGCTTTGTAAATCAAGTACAAAATTCCCGTTACAAATGGCCGTTACAAAATATTCGTAACAGGCACTGGCCGTTACTAATGTTTTAGAAATTCGTAACAGATCTGAGCCGTTACTAATTTTTTTATAGGCGTGCGAGTCACACGCTTGGTCACACTTGGTCGTAACACCTTGAGTATGTGTGTGTGCCATTCACACGCGTAGCATTCTTTTTCCACCCACGATCGGTTATACTAGAGGATAAATCCCCATGTGTGTGCCATTCACATGCGTGAAATCATTGGATATCCTGGTAGACAGATCGGGTTCACTTTCATTTTTCATTTTTCTCTCTTCTGCTCCTGTCTATTTTCTAAACTCTCAGGAGGCGATGAAACCCTAGTTTCATCTAATACCATTTTTTTTTTCGATTTGATTTTAGGTTCGCTCGGAGTTGGAGTTTTGAAGAACCGATATTGAATCTCATCTTAGAAGGTATATGTTTCTACTTCTTCTCTCATTAGATTTTCTCTTCCGCTCTCTTCTCTTTTTATTCTTCCTGTAGAATTACATAGTTCATGATTTCGATTTCATTATCTGTTAATCGAGTTTAGGGTTTTGATTTCATCATCTGTATTTCATCTGTGTAAGTTTTTTGTCATCTATTTTAGGGTTTGAGTTGTTTCGATTTTAGGGTTTCAGTTTGTTAATCGATTTAAGGGTTTTTTGTTTAGCTTGAGGGGAGTATCACTTGTAAATAGGATTTGTTTACAGATTCCTGGGTGAATGTCTTCTCGCTAGGTGTTACTCCTTCTTCCCATTATCAATTTACAATGCTTAATTATTGATTTAATTTGGGTTTTATGTTCTTCAGGAAGAAGCATCTGGGGTTGGGAGGTTGAGACATAGAAGACTAAGGTGGAATGGGTTTTCTGTAAATTTTGTAATTTTTTTTTATCTGTCTCAAATTCATTGTTTTGTAGTTTATTTGTAGTTCTTGAAGAATGGTTTTATCCTGGATTGATTTCTGGTTGGATTTTAGATCATTTTCTGCCAATGACTGACAAAGCTAAGGTGGAATGGGTTCATATTTACCCGCTTCCCTTATTGCAAATGTGTTCATCTCTTGACAGGCATAAGACACAGCTTATGTAAATATATAATCCCTTAGTTAAACTATATGTGTTGCTGCATAACATAACATATTAAAAAAACAGATAATCTAAAATATATATCTCAATTGGTTTGAAAATTTGTTTTACTATGCGAGAGGCCTCTAATCCTATATCTTTTTGGTCAGGAATGCAGGGAAGAATGATACTCGGGAATTTAGTCTTTCGGTTTGTGTTGTTGCGTATGGAATATCAAAAGTTGTTAATTTTGTGCCGCCAAAATGGAGAATTTTGATATTAGTCGTTTGTTTGCTTGAGTAGGTTAGGGCTTACAAACTTATCGACTTGCCAGAGACCAATATCTCGGTAACAAAGATGTTTGTACAGGTTTCCAAAATTTTTTGGCACTTCTTTTGCACCAACTTAACCTTTTTACATATAGATCAAACTCAACTTATCAGATTTGTCAGGGAGACCAATATTCTATTAGCAGTTATGTACTTGGCGAGTAGTTTATAGCATTTTGTACATCATCGACTATTTTTCCAGTCTAGCTTGATGCACTTTAATTTGCATCACTTTCTTTGGACTGTTAGTATGTTGTGAATGTGTTCGCAATGAGGGCTTACTCAAATTCTAGAATGAAAATTTTCCAAACTTCTTTTAATAACTTCTTACCAATGGAGATATTTTTTTATTGTATGCAGACGCACCTGGAGCACCTCGTTCATGGTGATTTGGTGGTGGTACTGATTTAACACTTGCCTATGTTTTTGAGAAGGATCATATGGTAAGACTCAAGACACAACTATGGTTGGTCTCAGATTTGAAAGTTGATCTACTTAACTTGATGTCAATGCATCCATTCCTTCTCATCCAATGATGTTGTGTATTCTATGCATAACTTAGTTGTATTTCGTAGTAACAAAAACAAATTGCAATGACTAATGCAAGGCTCTCACCGGTGTAAAAACATCCAAATGAGTAATAGGATCGAACAATGCACAGTTTGCATTTCCAAATGTGTCACTTGAAACATGCCATGAATTAGTCAAATTGCCAGATTTCTCAACAAGTGTAGCTGGTATTGACCAGATGCTTATAGCTGGTATAATGCTCCTCAACTCTACATGCTTCTACTTCCAGCAAAGTTCTTTTTACTCATATTGAATGTATCATCAATAATTGCTAATGCCCATATATCCACTCCCAAGTCACAACACTCGTTCCAAAATCTTTATTTGTAACTTAAAACTATCCCCATCACCTTCTTTCTTCTTTTTCCTTTTAAAACCAATGGGAAGTAGTAACAAAATTTTGTCCCAGCAAAGGAGGGACAGGCAAGCACATTGACGTACATCATTTTGAGGATCTATAATTTTATTATTCTATCCAAAATTGCAAAGGGTTTGTATTTCAAGATATGATTAAGTAGCTCCTTTGATATGATAAAATGCTTCCATGTTTATACTTTGTCAATTCATAGTTTAGCGATTGAGCTCCACCCACTTTACCTAGTTACAAAAAGTTTCCAGATACTTATTTCAAGTTATGCTGTTCATTTTTATTACATTTTCTCAAGATATGTGTTAGCTGCATGACTAATTGATGGACTGTTTATATTCAATAGGCATGGTCAATGGTTTCAAAGTTGGTGAGGAGAAGAATTCTCTGTTCAACAAAATCAAAAGCTTCGCCAAGAACCCGTATGGCTCAAGCATCCTACTCCTACTTTTTTTCATTCAGTATTCGTAAATCTCAGTCCTTGATTTTTCTTCTTACTGTCTCCTATTGCTTTTCGCAACTGGCTTAGTGATGTTTCTATTATTTATGTTTTGCCTTATAGTATATATCTCCATATGAATTTAAGGACATACTAACCTAACGTAAGGTAGCATAAATCGGTGATGCACCTTTCTTTGTAGGAGAATTTTTTTAACCTTAAGAGTATCTACCAATTCTAAATAGCTATAATTTTTACTTTGGAACTACCACAAAGTTTCGAGATATTACCTTTTCCTATTCGAAAATTTGACTTTGGTGAGCAACTGGTTACGTAGTTATGTAAACCATATGCATTCTGCTGGATAGACACATTAATTTCTCTAAGGATGCTATATGAAAACGATTGCAGTATAGCATACAAGATGGGTTGCTTGTAATGTTGGATGAACAAGTAGAATCGAATAATAGCCGTATTATTACTTGCAACACATAATTCATGAGCTAAGTGATTTCATTAATTTGGACTTTTCATTTGTAGACTGTCGTCTTATCCTTTTTGGGATATTATTTTCTTGAAAATGAGATCATTCTCTCGTTTGTGGCCCTTTTGACTATTGTATCTTATATCATTCTCATTACATTACTTTGTTATACCTACTTGGTGGTTTGGGTGATGTGGACTTTGGTCTGATTACAATCCTTTTTTCTAGTTTTTCATTTCTTCCATTTTCTTATTTAGTTAATTGCAATGCTTGTAAACCACTTGGGGCTCGTAAAATGTTCGTAAAGAGCAAGATGTATGTGTAGGTCAAAGGTGTTTCTGGATGATTATACATGAAACTGCAATTGGTGCATTTTTATCTCTTTCGTGTGATATAAAAGCATTCTAACCAAAGAGCATCTTTTTTCTTGTTTTTCTGTAGGTCCAAAAATATACTTGTGACAAATTTGATCCAAGCATCTACCCCAAATTCAAGAAGTGATGTGATGATTACTTTGTTATTAAGGTATGCTCGAACACGGATATTTTAGTAAAACACGTCACCAAGAGTTGATGCTATTGGTCATATAATTTAGTAAGAAACTTTTAAATCCATTTTCATCTTTTGAGCCATGATACTACCAGCTTGAGGTTAATAGTCCTTCTCTGACTATTGCTTCTTCTTGCAGCACCGAAATGAAAGGCGTGGGCTTGGAGGAATATTTTTTGATGATCTTATGACTATAACTAAGAGATGCACATGCCCGTGTTTGTCGTTGCATAGGGGGTTGAAATGATGCGGAAAATGCAAATAGTGATAGTGATCGGGAAGTTGTTGCAGATTCAGTTACTGTAAACTTGCGTTGTCCTGTAAGTAATACTTTTTTCCCCGTCTATGTGCTTGTCTTGTTGTTAAGAGCTGAATAAGCCTACTTTATTTCCAGTGGCAGTGCCCCATTTTCCTCAAAAACTACACCTTGGAGCATATGATCATTGACCCGTATTTCAATCGCATCACAGCCATGGTACTGCTTACTCTTCATCTCCTGTTTTTATTTTGCAGAATTTATCCAGTCCACTTTTGTGTCTTTAGTTTAACATAATATATTTCATGGTTTGTCAGATGGGTCGTTGTATAACAGAGATAGACGTCAAGCCAGATGGTTCTTGGCATGCGAAGAATGACAAAGAACATTTGGAGCTTACACAGTGGCACTTCCCTAATGGTTCTCTTTGCATTGAGATAGGAAAAAACATTAAACCTGACTTGGAGAACTCAAAGCAGCTGAGGCGAACAAAGATAAACCTATCCGCTCTCATGGTATGCTTAGCTACAAAATATTCATGATGTTTGTAATACACATAAATTGTATTCCCTTAGGACATAGGAATGAAATGAACTTATGAAGTTTCTATGTATTCCCTTAAAAAAAAAATTGCTACTTAGGAAAATTTCAGTTATTTTTTATATGAAATGATTGAATTTGATATGAATGTGGTATGAATTGATTGAAAAATTGCTGTTGAATGGATTGAAAGGCATATGCAGGATATTTGGAATTCCGGCTTATTCCCGGCAGAAAAATTACTGCCGGTCAGTCTTGACCGATCCAGGTCAAGGTTGACTGGCAGTAATTTTTTTGTTGTTACAAAAAAGTTCGTAACGGCTCTAAGCTGTTACAATCTTCCACGTAGTAACAGCTGCAAGCGCTGTTACAATGCGCCACGTAATGCGACTGCGACAAGCGTTACGATAACGTTATTACAAAATAATTAAATTTGACGGAATTGTTACCGTATGGAAATCAATCGCGTCTCACATTTATTACGAGGCTTCTAGCAAAATTCAGACTGCACCAAAGTCGTTACAAAAAATGTAACACCAGCACACCTTGAGCGAGCCATTCTGACCCGTTTAGTAACGGCTGGGTT
>JAJJWW010003997.1:0-49627 GCA_023531295.1 Papaver armeniacum | reverse complement strand
TGTTTCTTGCATCAATAACAAACTTTGAGTCCAGTTCAAACACCACATTCACTTATCCTTTTCATTAGCCCATTGCACTTTGCTTCCCCGTAGCCCTTTAGCTTCACATTGTTCCTCGCATTCCATAGATGACTTAGGTATACGTATTTGGACCCCACAGTACCCGCAAAATCACTACATGATTAGACCAACTCCACCGAATTATTAAATCAAGTGAAAATGAGCCATCACAATTAATTTTAAATGTGCAATGTAAGTTGGTTCTAGGTTGAGGCAAAGTAGATTTAGTAATGTGCTTTGTTTTGCTTCATATTCAAATGTATCTCTTTTTGCACATGAAGATAATGGTTTCGGGAGTGACATTTCACGGTGTTGAAGACTTTATCACACCTAGAGTTCCGTATACACCAAGCTATTATGGAAATTTTACAAAGAACTTCCTCTTGAAGCCGATGCGTAATAAGTTTATCAAACCATAAACACAACCACCCGCCGTATCTCCGGAGGGTATTTGTATGTAATCCCAACACAACATACTTTACTATTCTTGCGAGTTTGGCATTCTAGTATGCAATGAGCTGGAGTTTCCATAACTTGATTACGTAAAGGGCAACTTGCATTCTCTTCTTGAATAAAACTTAGTTTATCTCTGGTAGGAGAATATTAATGACACACTTCCACATAAATCGATTTATTCTCGAAGAAGATGGAGTTTCCAGCTTCTGAAATGCCCTTCATCCTCGTACCTACCGAGCCATTACCACTTTTTTCTTCCATCATTCTCTTGTAACTCGATTTGACTAAAAATAACCATTCTTCTCTGAGACCAAATCAACCTGTCTTCTAGCCTGTGATGAATAGAGAGTCTTTGTATCATACTTACTGTGGAGATATTCAAAAATTTAGTTTGTTTGGATCTAACACAGGATGCGGAATCTGGTTTGGCGTCCTATCAGATTTTTTGTTTTATTTTTGATGTCCGACTAGGCTCACATTTGTATCTAAATCTAAAGTATTCGATTCAAATACAATTTTTCCATCCGTCTTGTTTATCATGTATGATATTCAAAAAATTTCCATAACCCCACTATTGCATAGCATTTTAGCCAAATTCAAACAACTGCTTAAATTTGAAAAAAACGAAAACAACTTATTCCTTGAGCACTTTAAAAAAAATACTTTTATAACTTTTTCTAGAATGAGGAAAGGGATGCTTTTACTATTATTGTCCATCAAATGTATGCGTACACTTCACCAAAGACCGAGCCTAAACTTACACAAGTTTATGGGTCATGGCTCTATTACATTTTGGGAAACCTTTGATTCTTTTTGAGGTGTTTCCATAAACTTCATAACTAATTTTCAACTTCTAAAAAAAAAAAAGTTAGGTTGGAACAATATCTAAAAATCACTCCCTACCGGTGAAAAGTTAAATCGCATGCACGGGGTTAGTTCTTTATTTTTAGATAAGTCAAAAAAAATTTTCCAGCTAAGTCAGAAGTTAATTTGGGTATGACATTTTAGAATGATTTCCAAAAGTGAAAAAAGTAAGCTTTTGAGAAATTGCTTTTGCTGACTTTTGAGATTGAAGCAAAAGCACCATCTTAAGTTTTTAAGTATTTTTATTTTTCTAGGTTAATTTCGCTTCGGTATCCAAGCCCACTTTTAGAGTTTTCCGGAAAAAAATGATTGTTTTTAATTTTTTGTTGTAGGAGAAACATAGAGAAGAAAGAGATCTTATTTTTATCAATGTAGTATTACATAGGAATAAGCCTCTGTTATAGGCTAGAGTATCAACCACGGTTACATATAGATGGGCCACACACATGGGCCAAAGACCTACAACACTCCCACTTGTGCGGTCCATTAGTAGTGCTTCATATATAGTGCTTCACATATAATGCTTCCAATGCGGCTCTTCGATATAGCTCTTCGGATCTAGTTTCTCTCTCGATGACCACTTGTCTAAGTCTATTGCCTCATTAAAAACCTCGCTAGGAAAACCAGGGGACAAAACTTGAACTAAGGAAAATAGTACGATATTAAGAAACTTAGAACAAGTTGGACTCGCATATTTTGCCTCGTTAAAACCTAGACACGGAAAAACCCGGTGGGATAAAACCTGACGAAGGGAAAAGAGTACAACGCGATTAAATCCTAAGTGTGTGCCTTTGCTGATACTCACATAACATCTTATATATGTCTATAGATGATTGATGAACACCTAGTACTGATACGCAATAATATTATCAATACTACTAGTTGACTTGTTCTGAAAACTGTTGGCGTGTAATCCTTGCTTTGTTGTGCTGATTTCGGCATTGGTTTCACTTGACAAACTATCGAGTTTCGTTTCTTTTATTCTGATATTATTCAGCAAGCAATCTGCAGGTTTTCTTCATTTATCATGTAGTTGGTGCAGTTATGGTTGCCCTCTGCTAAAAACCTTGCCTAGTAACAAAAACCACAATGGGAAAATCTAATCTCGATCGAAGGGAAAAAGAGTACAGAAGATGACTTCACATTTCCGGAGTCAAATATGTCGAAGCATCATATCCTTGGATCCTCCCTTGATGTCGGCATCCGCCCGATTACTTTCAGAGTTATTCCAGGCAGTTCCCTTCAATCATGTACTTTTGGCCAATATCGAATCACTTAGAAAATAATCTACCATATCTCCCCGATTACTCGTTGTAAGAGAATATTATTCCTTTGTAATCAACAACTTTTGGATCGCACTTTCATTAGCATTCCTTTTTATGTCTTTATAGGATAAAACAAATTTTTGTCAATGGTTACTTTTAAGTACATGATTACATTCAGCATGTCTTATTCCAATGACGTTGCGTTGGCACTAAGCTATATCTAGCTAACAAGTTCCATGAGGATGTAAAATTTAATCGAGTATATTACTATACTAAGTACAACAATGTGTATATTGTACTTAGATATGGGAATTTCATCCCTAACACATCTTCGTCATCTTCCTTTAGACGAAATTGTCACTTACTTACATTTAAACCTCGACTAACCATGGGAGTGCTATCAATGTATGTCTTTACATTAAATTTCCTCACAACTTTAGACATATGCAAACTGGTGGAATAATATACCACAAGCTCAAATTCAGATTCTACGAGCTTTCCCCAGATTATTCATCTCAAAATTGGATTTAAAATAGCTTTTAAGGCCTCTTGTTACATCAAGAGTACCCGTCATGTCTGTATCATCGACATAGATAGCTACAATTCCAAATCGGAACTTTCTTGTGAACACAAAATGAAAATAACTTACTTGTCTATCCCCTCCAAATCAAATAGTCACTTAGACGGATATACCACATCTGTCTGATTGCTTCAATCTATAAGTGAGCGTTATATCTAGAAACTGACTCGTGGTTTAGAGTCACTTTATTTGGTAAACAAAAGGCTATCAAGTACTTTTGTAAATATTTGTTATCTGGTGATTATTTTAGAGATACTTAAGAACCACATACATATGCTGCATTTCAGTCCTTTGAAATTACCAAGCTAACTAAGTAGCGTAACGCTATAACATTCATTACAAGAGAATAATTCCAAAGTGCATTTTGAAACCTCACGCCACAAGGCGAGTCTTTATACTTTCTGACTTCATTATTCTCACTGCGCTTTGTGACAAATAATCATGTATGTCCAATAGGCTTTACACTTGGTTGGTTAGCACTACCACACCAAATACCTATATATTTGTCAAAGAATCAAATTCTACCTATATTGTGTAGGCTAACATGCTCTTTGCTGAAATTAAGCAACAAGGAGCTTTTTTCGATCTCATCTTGCTCTATTTCCTTAAGAAAGTGTATATGAAATTAATCATCAATATGCTCGCATGATATTTCCATTGACTCGTGCGCATTCTCATAATCCACTTGGGATGTCATTGTTCTGCTGGAATCATTAAACTTCTGAGAGTCCTCCGGTTTGATTCATGGACATATTCATAGACAATCTTATGAAATGATTTTTTATGATGTAAATAGGATTGTGCCTTCCTCACCTACTTCCTTTCTAGGTGAGGATTGATAGAACCAAGTGGTCTCTCCAACTTCCTTTATGGAGCCACGGCCTCAACTACACACTTCCACTAAGTGTGGTTGCAACACCTGTAGTCTATGGGTGTATATCCCTTATTGAGGATTTGTAACCTTGCGGGTAGGTTTTGCAGTCGTATGTGTGATCTCATCACTTTAGCGACATCAAGTATGTACATTAAAAATCGATTATTTTTTTCACTTCACATTTACATTTGTGGAGTACAATAATCAATATGAGACACAGTGGGAACACACCACGACAATTCCTGTCGTTCCCTTAGAAAATAATTTTTCTTATCTCCCCCTAACGACGGGAAGACCGTCTCATTAAAGTGATAACCCGCAAATATAGCGGTAAGAGATCTCCTGCCAAAGGTTTTGAAATGCGGATAATTGTTGGAAATTCTTGTCCAACATAATTACTTAATCATTTCGATGACCCATCATAGTACGATGTGGATCGTAGGGCACATAAATAGTACAACCAAAAATGCGTAAGAACACAAAATTTCAGCTTATATCCAAGAATCAACCAATGTACGCAAAAAATGGTTGACTAATTGTGGGTTCTAAAATCGAATAAGTGAATATGCGTATAATATCGCATATCCCCAAGCAAGGATTATCTAATTGACAGATCTTAATGCATGACCTGGTGATATTTCTATTATATAACAAAATATAATGCGGAAAAGAAATAATACGGTTTGCATTTAAGTTTTGTTAACGAGGAAACCGCAAATGCAGAAAAACCCCGGGACCTAGTCCATCTTTGAACACCACATTGTATTAAGCCGTTACTGACACTAGCCTACTACCAATGAACTTCAAACTGGAATGTAGTTGAGCCCTAATCAATCTCACACTGATCAAGGTACAGTTGTGTTCCTTCCGTCTTTGAACCCCACATAATTCTATGGACTTGATTCCCTTAGCTGATCTTACCCACAACTAAGAGTTGCTACGACCCAAAGTCGAAGACTTGATAAACAAATCTGTCTCACACAGAAGTCTATTGGAATAGATAAATCTGTCTCCCACATAAATACCTAGAGTTTTGTTTCGTCTTTTGATAAATTAAGGTGAATAGGAACCAATTGATAAACCGTACTTATATTCCCCCAAGAACAATGGTATTATCAATCACCTCGACAATAATCTTAACCGTATGGAAGCGAAACAAGATATTGTGGAATCACAAACGATGAAACGAAGATGTTTGTGACTACTTTTTATATTGCCTATCGGAGATTAGATCTCGAGAAAATCTTAGAGAAGATAGTACTCAAAACGATAGAATAATCAAAATCAAAACACGCAACTACAAAGAAAATAGTTGGTTCTGGCTTCACAATCCCAATGAATTCTTTAAGTCGTTAACCTACAGGGTTTCGTGAAAAACCTAAGGTTAAAGGAGAATCGACTCTAGCTAGTCGCAACTAGTATCACAGTGTGTGGGGATTAGGTTTCTCGATTTAACATAGAGTTCTCTTTATATAGGTTTCATATCGGGGTTTGCAATTTAAGTTACCTTGGTAACAAAACATTCAATATTCACTGTTAGATGAAAACATGATTAGATTCAACCTAATATTTTTCAACCGTTAGATCGAACTTATCTTGTTACACTCAAATGAAATGTACCTTCATTTAGGTTTGAGTAACCGTACCTAAACGTGTACACCATGTTGGCTCAATAATAGTTAACCAAGTTATCCATATGAACACTCTCATATCAACCTTGTTCATCTTAACCATAACTAGTTTAAATGACTCAAATGAAACTAGTTAAAGAGTTGTTCAATTGCTATATTCTCATAGAAGTATACAAGAACACAATTGAAGCAAAAGCGGTTTGATTCATTCAATCAATTTATGAACATTATAGCCAAGGTTTGCAAATGATGCATTCCTTATTATATAAATGTATTAGTTCATGTACATTGTAGCGCCCTAAGCTAACAAATGACTAATCCAAGAGATTAACTAAATAAAGAGGCACTAAGAAACCAAATCATATTCTTAAACATTCAATTAAGAAATATGCTACAAAACTTAACCCAAAAACTAGCCCCCGCTCGTAAATATATACATACAAGAATTTCTCTCAAATGATACATATACAATAGTCATTTGGTTTACAAATAAAATATACAACATAATAAATATAGCAGGGTTAACCAACTAATGAAATCAACGCTGAGGCTTTGCCGCGCAACTCGATCTGTCTCTCGAAACCGAAGTGGGAATGGGTGAGCACATCATCCCTAAAAGGGGTGCCCAGTAGGAATAACATCTAACTTTCAAGTAATCATAAGCAAGATTTGGAAAACAATACATGTTTTCTGAAACAATAAACAGTGACCAAGTCACTGAAACAAACAAACATGTATATGGACAAACTCCTTCTTCAAACAATGTATAATATTGATGCCAATTCCACACCGATTAGTAATATTGATGCCAATTCCACACCGAATAATAAATACTAGATATAAATGCAAAGGAGCGTATCATATATACCACATGTGGAAATTCTCATTTCCCAGAACAATTCATATGACAAACAAACATTACAAGTCCTTTTACAATTCGTGGAAAGATTCAAAGAATCAACAGAACAATCGTAATGCAAATAAAACGAGACATGGAATGCATAATCAAACAAAGCATGAGTTTGTTAAACAAAGACTTTTGTAAAAGAAACAATAATGGTTACAAAAGAGCTAAATGTATTTCCACCTCTTTGATGACAAGCCACGCTTACCTTGAGATCCACGATCCACCGGGTTCATCCTTTGAATCGATCGTTGTTAATATAGACTCAACCGTTAATCACACAAGAACTCTAAGAATTTAGCCAAAATGGCTCACACAAGAATCATACAAGTCTATCTAATGGTTCTAAGCCCATTTATGACTTTACACCTTTTTATTATCTATCTTTAGCACATCTAAGGTTTATTAATTAAATTGGAATGGTTCTATAGTCCACTAGTTAAGTCTTATGAATATCTACAACTTTGTAGAAGAAACTAAAGGATAATTCGGACCATAAGAGGTCCAATTCATCAAAGTAAGAAACCTAGGCCTAAGCCTTTTCAAGTCCATTAAACTCGGCCCAATATACAAGGCCCATACCACTCGGGTCAAGTAACGGTCTCTAACACCAAAAAGGTCAACTGACGGTCAACATCTATTCCAAGTCAAGTCGAATGATCAAGGTCAATCAATCAACCCGGTCAAGTGTCCAACTCGATTCAAGTCAGGGAAAATCGGTGAGTCGACTCAGTCCACAAGACTGATTCAGGTTAAACAAACCAAGGCCCTTGCACATGCCAGAAGCTAAACTGCATCATAATGGTGCATCACGAGACTCAACTAAACTATACTAAGCTTAACTCGAGCAACCAAAACCTCCCTGCCATAGCTTCATTTCCAACTTTACTTCATTAACAATTTAAATCTACCAAACTAAACTTACACATTCACTCTTAAAGAACTTTGAATTTCAACTACAAACACTAATACAGCTTACCTGCAAAAGGCAGTTCCAAGCTTTTCACAGTCAACACTATTTACAACCACCTAACTTCCCTTCATTCAAACTAAGCTTAGTCCTAGTCTCATCACCATTTCTATTCATTTCCCACTTGCACTTCTTGTAATACAAACCAACAACTCAAACTTGAACCCATACATTTAAACTTCAACTACAAATCTCACTGCAACAATCAATATCCTCATCCCAGACCAAGTAACAACCTAACAATCCACTCTTATCCGCTCAATTGCAGTACAACCGGACTTATTTACTGCCGCCATCTGAGCTAGTCAAACTCTGTAAAATTCTAAGCATTCATCTACATCCACAATTACAATACCACCTCCACCATTCACCTGCAACTCCACATAACAACAACATTCTAAACATTCATTCTCATAATCAACATTCAATACTTCATTCACAATGCCACCATTCACTCATATTCATTCTGCAATTCCAACTCCAGTTACCCTATATAATCAAACCTTTCCTATACCTCACACTTATAACAAACAAAGACCCAAAACTTCTCAGAACACCTCAGTTGAATCTCATATTTGCTATGTCCATTTCAATTCTTATTCAATAACATCTTAACTCAAAACAGTTCCATTCATAAATACAGTAATTCAGTAGTCTAAGCAATTTAAACTAAAATTCCAATCTTAAATGAAATTAGAATCTTACCCGGCATCCACATAATTGCTTTCCCCCCAATTCAATTCTACTGAAAACCCATTTCCACTTTGGGGAAGAACGGAAACCCTAACTCCGTAATTCTTCACCAGAACAGCTCCAACATCTAATTAACTTCACCCTGTTCTTCAAGCGACTAAACCACTCCTTAAATCTTCTTATTCATCTATCTATAGCATCATATTCACTTTCTAAATCATCAATTCATCTTCCAATCGAACTTCTACACAATCTTCTGACAAACCCTAATTCTTCCAATATCTTTAAAAAACTTAAATTGAACTATTGGTTTGTCTTTAAAGTCTTCACAGAAAGAAACCCATCCATTATTCTTCAGTTTCATACCCAAATCCTCATTCAATTCCATCTCACAAAACCCTAAGTTTATCCTCTAAAATTCCCTTTTCCTCCCCAGACCGAATCACTCCATGAATCAAAACCACCCCTACTATATATTCTCTCGATCTTACAAAGTGCTTGTTTTTAATCACGAACTCTCTGATTTATTTACTGAATTCACCAAAGCAGGAAGAACGGAGAAGAAGAACATAGAAAGAGAGGAAGGAGAAAGAAGAGAAGAAAGAAGAATAATATACGAGTTTATCTTCTCGGTCTGGGGATAAATCCGACCAAATTGATAAAGGCACCCATCCAAAAGATATGGGCAACAAAGGCGGTTTGTCTACAAAATGACTAATCTTCCCTTCATACTCATCCGATGATATATTCTTTGTCTGGGTATCCAAATGACACGTTGAGTAGTCCATTCTCAAGAATACTTTTTCAAGATCTATCTAACGTCTACTAGTTTCATTTTAGATCGTTGTTAAATTAGTTCATATTAATTAACCTTCGTGTTAACCTAATCAAGTTATTATTGGTTAATATGTCTCTTGGCCAGTCTAATAGTGTTGACGAGCTTGATGGTCCTTACATACACAACCGATTTTAGAACTTTAACCTTCAAGTATGCAAACGTGTACGCATACTTGGAATACCCGGACTGAGTTTGGGTTTCGCCAGTACGCGAACGGGTGCACAAACCACAAATCCCAGCAGATAATCTCTGACATGAAACTTACGCCAGTACGCGTACTGGTACGTGTACTTAGGTTCCAAGATTTCACTAAACAACATGTACGCATACGTGTATGCATACTATGGCTCCCAGACATGGATTACATATATGAAAGAATGCATAATATGTTCATAATCCAATAATGGTTAAGTGTTCTAAACTCTTATTTCAATCATTGAAACTCTCTTAGAGGATGATAATAGGCGTTTTCACACACTATTAGTATCAAAGCAATTTTCAAGTTAATGAAATAATCATTACGAAACATTCCAAGTCTACACCAAATGATTGCATCACACAAACCATGTAATATGTTACTCGGAAATTTTCACATGATCATCTTTTTTTACTTTCGTCAAGAATATAATATGAACTTGGTCGAAGTGAAAGCACCAACACATATTTCGAGAAATATGTAAGCGAAGTTAAACTCACCTCGAAATATCAAATGTGCATAGTAGAAAACTATATAGCACTACGACTTTATTTCTCAATATAGGAGATAGAGTAGAAATAGACTTTCCAAGTGATAGATGAGTTTCAGGTCTCCACATACCTTTTTTTGATGAAGTTCCACAAGCCCTCCTTAGTAGTTCTTCGTCTTCAAATGATGAACGCCGTGAAGTCTAATGCTCAAATACATAATCTATCCTAGTCTGAGACATCTATAAGTAGACTAGAAATCAAGAATTATAGTTTTGATCACTAGCATTGACAAACAAGCTTGAGATAGCAACGCTTGCGAGTTTGACCGAGCAGTGCTATAACAGTTTCCACTACTTATAAAGAGCCCATACTTCACCTTCTCGTGGATAAACTTTAAACAATTTTCTTGAACAGTAATACTCATGAAACGAAGAGATCAAATGTGAGATTACATGGAGACTACCTACTCCGATGCCACACTTTTCTATTGTACCACTATCCGTCTTAAAGGAATCGCAAGAAACAAAACAAATCCCGCTCATGCCATTTTTTTCTCACCGATTGATAGGTATAGGTCTCATCCACTTAACACACAATACTTTCTCTATGCTGTTTGTTTCCTTCTTAAAACAACTTTCTATTCCAATAATTTGAGCATACAATCGAGGCCTTTTTTCTTGATCGTAAACAACCAAAAACTGACCAACTGCAAATAGATTAACCATTCTATCTTTACTGAAGTCATACAATTTTAGACTAGGTTCCTTTTAAACCACAGCTTTCATTGGGCTCCCAGATAATCTTCCTAAAGGTCCTTCAATTTTATTTTCTCTAGGCTTGTGTATAGTAGTATCCGAGCTCTCTTCTTGGCCACAAAATTTTCCTTTTAGTTTATTGAGTGATTGGGTCTCAGCTATAACTTCACAATCATCCCCACCCAAACTTCTTACCCTCTTCAAAGACTCCTCCCTAGAGTTGCATATTAGATTGCTTTTATTTGAAGATTCTGAATCCTCGCTAACTATTTTCTTATCCCAGAAGAACTTTGTGAATTAGCTTCTATTTCTAGTCACAAGCTTTGAACGTGCTATGACTAATGGCTCCAATAGTAACTCTAAGGACTCAATCTGAAGCTCTTTTCCAATCAAACTCATAATTAGCTTTTTCGATGAGTCTGAAAGTTGTTTGTATATTAGCTTCCTAATTTCTAGTCAGTGTTTCTGAATGTGTGGTGACTAATGGCTCCACAGAACCCCAAGGACTCAATCTTGCAGCCTTTTTCCGATCAAACTTATAATAAGCTTTTTCCATGAGTCCCAAAGCTGATTGAATTTCCAGAAACTTGTTCTTAATGGGTTCCAATGTTCTGACCACCTATGTGAACTCCATGTCAGACTCATTGGCTTTCATGTTAGTCTCCAGAACCGAGCACCAATCAATTCCTCTTCATTGTAAAGATGTGCATACCATGTCACATTCTTTTATCAACTCATCAGTATTTTCAAGTCTTGGATCTGGTTCAACTGAACTTCTAATTACACCATCAACAAGTGTATCATCAACAACAAGAACAATAACGTCTGACATTGCCGTCTTACTAGACCTACTGACAGCTGGACTGTTAGATGAATATCCTGATGAATAACGTCTCTCATTGTAACAAAAACATCCGTTGTGGTTGAGTTCTCAAGAAATTTGATCATACGTTTCAAATATCTATCACTAAAAATCGTAATATGAGTAATACCATTACCTGGAAGAATATACTTTATAGCCATAGTCTCAGGAGTATAATGATTTCACATTCAAGCTCTAACTTGAAATCATCATAAGTAGTTTCGTTATGAATCTCAATTGCATGAACATGCCCACCATTATATGTTAATGAACCATCTTTTTCAGTCACAAACTCACACCCAGATTGACATATAGTTATAAGTTTCTTTCCCCATTTACCTACACAAAAACTCAAAAAAATTGGAATTTTCACGTACAAATTCAATGTTTTGAGAAAACCCATTTTACAAAAGTCCAAATCAATCTACATAAGTAATTTCATTAAACCCCATTTTGGCAAATTCTAATAATTCCTAATACCCTATAGGTGCAAAAGAGTAAACCACATAAAAACCCTAGAATTATAAGCTCAAGTTGTAATAGAAAAAAGAACAACTGCAATAAATGTGAAAATGAGGGAGAATGAGAGACTTACTGAAGATTGCCTGAAGTGTAAGGAGGAGGAGGAAGAACTGGGAGTAGTATTCAGCAACAATGATTGAGTGAGGGTTTAATTACCCGTCCGAATGCCCTTAAAAGTAAGCTGTGAGTCCACAAAAATATAATTATGGCAATAATTCGAACTACCAACCTCAAGTTGAGATTTGGGAAGCTTTGAAAAGAATTTAGGTTAACCTGACCAACTAGGGTTACACCAAATGTTTAGGGACCTGGTTGGTTTGGTTTTGAGCCCCCACGTTAGAGTCGAATACACTGGACGATAACATATTGGTTGTTTTTTTATTTATATTCCTAAAGGTTATTCATTTGGACCCAATAAGATGTTTACTTTCGAATTAAACATTTATGTTAAATGTATGAACTGAGTCAGCCGTCGAGTGCAAACAACATGACATCTTCTCTGGTCGAGCCTGAGGCCGAGCCAGATCCAAACAAACATGGTTAATTTGGGATTTAAATCTGATTCATGTTTGCCATAGACTATGTCTGATTTGGTTTATTTGTCATTGAAATTCACAAAAGTTGTCATGAATCAAAAAAGAATTTATGTTTTAAGCTTAAGTATTTAATATTATTTTAAGCTATAGTTCATTCAATCTCTAAATTCCAACAAGAGTTATCTGTTATTTTATTTTTGATGCAAAGAGAATGATTTGATTAATTGTTGGCAAGGTTGTAATCACTTGCCAGAAGATTACATAGTTCTTCAGGGAAATTATTAATAAGATCTAAATTAGTAGCAGTTTCCCTAACAGTTTTAGCAACTGCGTCAGCTACTTGATTGTCATCTCTACCAATATAAGAGAAAGTGCAATGTAAAAAACTTGAACTTAAATGAACGATTTCCTTAAGAAGGTTTCTATTCTCCCAATGTATTAGAAGAATGTCGCCTGTTATTGACTGGATGATAAGTTTTGCATCAGCTTCTATGTGAATTCTTTGAAGTTGTTTGTCTTTGGCCCATACCAATGCTTCACGTATTGCCAACAAGAGTTATCTGTTGTTATATAACTACCTAGCCTATTGGGCTTACATGCATGTTAATAAAGTGTGGTTAGTCATTTCCACACTTTAGGACACCCCTTATAACTATAGGGAAGGTGGCCTAATAAGACCATGGTCCCCTCAAAAAAACCATGGTCCCAAAAAAAAATGGTTCTTACGCATGCTTCGGACCTCAAAATGATTGTTTTTACCTAGATTGTCTGGCCCAATGGTTAGCTGAGTATGAGGCCTGTCTAATCCGGCTTAGATAAGAAAACGGGTCAGGCTGCCGGTCTAGCGTGATTTACACCCTTGTCTCCCTTTCGCATTTCAATGTCCGGTCACTTTTCTTTCGGACATTCTACCAAACAGGTTGTACATCTTTTGGACCCGTAATTATATTTTTTTAATGGTTATTGAACCAATTTTAGTGTTGGATAATTCCCCGCAATAATTTGTATCATCTACACGAAATTGGTGCACGTGAGAATACTCTAGTTTAGTGGTGAGTTGAAAACAAGAAGTAAAGAAACAATTTAACTTTATTCATTTTATTCGGAAGAATACGATTTCTCAAAAGTACTAATTTTCTTACTTAACCGTGTGAAACCCTTCTGGAATGAAACACAAAAACGTAACCGCTGCGCATTGGTGTTGGTCGTGCATATCAATAACATCCAATATCATCGTGCATGTTACTTTGTGATTAAGCACTAAACACCTATCAATGTTTGCTGTTTATGGCCACCTATAGATCAATGCATCACCATAAACAGTCTCATTCTTTCTCCCGCTTGCCGTACGCAGATACACACCGTCCCTGCGAACGGAATAAGGACAGTCATTCTTACAACTATTGAAGTCTCTTGAGGCGTCGTATACATGACATCCACCTTTAATACGGACTCCTTCTTCGGTATCAAACCACATATCACACCAATATTTTGTTGTAAAAAACCAATTCACTTTAAACCTCCAAATGAATTCATGGCCGTATCCGTATGTCAATGAATGATGTCCAAAATCTGTTTCGCTTGAATAGCAATGAAAGTTAAGCAGGACTGTTTCCGATATGTCATTCTGTAGGGAGGCCGTAATCTTATCCAGCCGACCATCGGGTTGCACACGAGATGAACACACCGTCGATACTAACACTGCAAATATCACCGCAACAAGAAGTAGCAATGCACCTGTCAGCTTGTTATTTCTACCACCCATCATCATCATCTTACTAGTAATTTTGACGAGAAAATAATGATTTTTTTTGTTTTGTTCGTTTGATGAGCAAGTTGTGTACTTATATAGATTGGCAAAATTTTCTTACATGTCTGCCTGCTGTCGACATTGTGTACACTGCATTAAGGCTAAATTGACGCACGCCCATTATTCTTGGGATCGCAATATAAAAAACAATATTATATGGAATTCATTTTGATGCACACTCTTATTAAGGGCGTTAATTTGATATTTATTCATTTAGGTTAAGTAGTTAACAGATGATGTCACTACCACGAGTGATGCGCATTTTGTTGTTCTGGTTTCAACACAACCAAAACCTCTGCTACACCCGGTAAGAACCACGAACGAATTGCATTTATGGTCTCAATGAGGTTGTAGTTCCTTTGTTTTCCGTAATACGGACGATATTTATCATGTTAATAAATATGAAAAAGTAGGAAATACCATGAATAATATATTAAAGAGAGTCTAGTCCAGTTGATTTAGTCATGTGTCTGTTTGGTCCTATTTAGTAATATAAATTATAGTTTAGTCCTAAAATTATAGTTTGGTCCTAGAGTGATGTCATGGATGATGTAAATGTCATCTTGTAGTGGTGAAAATACCCTTATATTATTATTTGGTCCTGAAAATAATAGTTTGGTCCTAAGGTGACCATATATATACAAGAATTTAATAGAAAATATCTTATTTTCAGATTCACATTCTCTCTCCTCTAAATTTCAGATCTAGTTTTCTTTCTCTCTCCATTTGTTCTCTTTTTTTCTTTCTGCTGATGTTTATGTTTGTAGACGATGAATCTTGATATGAAGATTTGTTCGGTTACTGTTTGAAAATGACAAAGATGATAAAAACTTCTCGAGATCTGCTGTTGTTGAAGATGGTGATTGTTGTTGTTGAACAAGAAGATTAAAAAATGATGAATATGATAAAGACGACGAAGAAGATGAGTTTTAGGTTTTTTTCTTCTCTGTTGGTGTTGATGTTGCTATTGATGATGTTGAAGTCTATGAAGATGATGAAGACGAAATTTTATGGACTTCATTTTCTGGAATGAAGTCTGTTTTTTTAGGTTTTATATGGACTTCATTTTCTGGAATGAAGTCTGTTTTTTTTGGTTTTATATGGACTTCATATTCTGGAATGAAGTCTGTTTTTTTTTAGGTTTTATATGGACTTCATTTTCTGGAATGAAGTCTGTTTTTTTAGGTTTTATATGGACTTCATTTTCTGGAATGAAGTCTGTTTTTTCTTGGTTTTTATATGGACTTCATTTCTGGAATGAAGTCTGTTTTTTTAGGTTTTATATGGACTTCATTTTCTGGAATGAAGTCTGTTTTTTTTAGGTTTTATATGGACTTCATTTTCTGGAATGAAGTCTGTTTTTTTAGGTTTTTATATGGACTTCATTCCAGAAATGAAGTCTGTTTTTTTTAGGTTTCTATATGGACTTCATTTCTGGAATGAAGGCTATTTTTTTAGGTTTTTATATGGACTTCATTCCAGAAATGAAGTCTGTTTTTTTAGGTTTTTATATGGACTTCATTTCTGGAATGAAGTGCTACAAGAAAATAAGTAAAAATTAACACGGAAGGGTATTTTTGTCATTTTAGTATTTTTAAATAATTATGAACCAAACAATAAAGGCGTTTGACCAAAGGACCAAACAGACATGGCCCCCCCTCCCCCTAAAAAAGGACCAAACGATATTTTCCCTATGAAAAATGCATATATTGTTACAGGGCCTACGGCCCATGGATGTGCGGTCCAACTAAATTCCTATGGTTGTATATAAAGAAAACTATGTAATGCTTCTACTCTAATTTCCTAATAAGATTGGTCTTCTCCTTCCTCTTATCTTTGTCCGTTTCACCTATAATTTCCACTACAAAATGTTATCATGCACGAAGCTATACCACAGAGTTAGCTTGGATCAGTCGATTTTTTTCTTCTTCTTTACAAGCTAATGTTGAAATCGCTGGAATCAAATCAGCTAAGTTGGATCTAGTTTCTCATATTTTTTTTTCTCTTTTCCCTGTTTTGATTACGCCATATCCAATATAAAATCGTGACTCTGTGAACACATACTTGCTATTAAATCCGTGGAACTAATTCGATCACACTGTGCGTGTGCTAGTATGTCCCGTATAAGCTACATATATGCAAATCCCTTTATAATATAATATATGTTATGTGTAATGTATGCGTGGTGGTTGATTATATGTGATGATCGTCCCTTGGAATCTTCTGCAAAAAGAGGAGAATGAAAAGCCTATGCTGTTTAATTCCGATCCGGAAAAAGAGGAGAAAGAAAGGTCCTGTCCCCTCCTGATCCGGCTCCCGTCCTGTCCCGTCCCGTCCCCTCCCCTCCTGATTCGGCTCCCGTTCTGTTCTGTGAGTCAACTCAGTCTGATCCAATCAACTCAGTCCGACCCAGTCCGACCTATCCGACTCGGTCCGATCCAGCCGACTCGGTGCAGCTTGTGTCCTGTCCTGTCCTGTTCAGTTTTCCGGTTTTGGTATGTGCGCAAGTAAGTCTGTACCGGTTCCACATATATACGGTGGGAACCAGAAATGTGAGGTATGTAACTAAAGACCGAATATTCGTTGAGTTTTGTCTATTTTTGTCTTAAGATAAGTCCACATCATATAAACGGTCAATTTAAATTATGATTGGTCTTAATGCTATTTTGTTCTCTTGAATATGATATTAGCTATAGTTGAATGGTGTCTTTTGTTCAATTGGTTGTACCAACTCGATTCCAATATATTTATTTGGGGTTTAGAAGTACTTGGACCATTATTGCGTACATGATATTGCCTCCCCAAATTTGAATGTTTCGTGGAATGTAATCCACGTGCTCGACTATTAAAGAATCAATAGTTTCAAAAGAGTTGCAATTAAAATCACATGTATTCCAATTTTTATGGATGAACTCACAAAAGATGATTTGAGTTAAAAAAAATTCAATTTCTCTACTTCAACCATGATACGAACGAACCAGTATAAATTGAAGTATGACAACAGAGAACTATCTTTAGTAATATATTCAACCTAAAGTAAGTGGTTGACATATCTAGTGAGATTCTCTTGGCCCATTGAGATAAAGAAATTTCTCAAATTAAGCTAAATGTAGCAAAATTGAAAATGAAAGAACCCCGAAGTAATGAGGGTTAGACGTAGTGAATCAAATAAAGCATGTGAAAGGGGACATATATATCATGAGACAAAGATGTATTTTTTTTCCCAGTAGTAATGACACCAAAGTACAGGTATCAATTGAACATGGGATCAGCTAAAATGTAATTCTAGCTTCCATCATAAATGACAGAGTTGGAAATGCACATGGTCATAGGTATTGATATATACAATGTAATGTGTGTATTATAGTAGCAACCAATCTTTAGAGGAGATCATATTTTAGACATCAACTTTAATGACAAGAAGAATTTTTCTTGGCCAATATTGGTTATTTAATTGAACTAGATCTTATGTTTGTGCTTATGGAATGAAAAGTACATCATTCCCATGAGACATAAATTCTCTAAAGCACTTGAGATATATCTGGATGAAACGTAACATATATTCATTCTAAAGCAATTGAGTTGAATCTGACTTTTGTTACGTAATAAGGACACACCACTTATTAAATATCTCAAGACTCAATGTCTAAGCTCTGTATGTACTAAGGGATAATCACATCTTGTTAAGTACAAAGGGTGTTCATGCGTGAACTATTACCTATTAATTGTAAACTTACAGTGAGAATGGAGTTGATTGCATCTATAAATTATTTCTAATGAATGTGGAAGGAAGCATATTCTTAAAAAATTAATGTGTCAATCTAGTGAATTGTAAAATCACTGGAACTTGAATTACTGAATCCATATTAACCCCAACAATGAACTGATTGGGATTGATTCATAAAGACTTTGACATAACCATAAGGCACATTGGTTGTAACATGATGTTCCGTTTTGAAAGTACTAACACGGGCATCACTTTATTTGAGTGTAAAAGACAATGAACTAATAAAATGTGAAGTTCCTAAGATCTATCACAATCAGTGATTTCTAAAGTTATTAGATTTGCACTGCCTCTCCCCATTATGCTTTAGAGTAATGAAGCATGTCACTCATCTTACAAAGTCTTTCTTCAGTAAAAACATTATTGAGACCATCCTGTTTTACTCAGATGCAAATGGTGAATAACTCATTGTTCAAAGAAATAAAGTGTTGTTAGTGAACATATATCCATGCAGAATGCAGACCATTCAAGTGATTTATGGCTGTGGTGGATGATTCGAGGCATTGAATCAGTTATTGCTCACAACAAACGATGCGTTTAATTTTTGTAGAATTCCTAGCATATATTACACAATCCAAAGTGCAAAGCCTCACCACCCTTGTTAATGTTAGAGAATTTACATCAAAAGGACTTGATGAATATTGCATGTTTAATAGGATCAATATGGAGGATCTTATACCCAATGGTCTCGCAAAGGCTACCATCAAAGGTTACAGATGGTGTCTAAGGAATAAGTTATGCGTACCAACCTACCTTTTATTGCTTTGGGGATATGCAATATTACACGCATCTTTACTTAATTCGTTTTAGAACCCAATAATTAGTGAACCTTTTCTGCGTACCATATGGTAACTGGATTTAAGCCTGAAATTCGTGTTCTTACGCATTTTTGGTTGCACTATATATGTGCCATTACGACTCCACATCGTACTATGATGGGTCTTCAAAACTGTTAAGTAGTTATGTTGGAAATGAGTTCCAAACAATTATCTTCATTTTAAAACCTTTAGCAGGAGATCTCTTACCGCTAGATTTGCGGGTAGTCATTTTCATGAGACAGTCTTCCCGTCGTTAGGGTGTACACCATATACTAAGGTGTTATAACTACACTTGGTGGAAGTGTAGTTAAGGTCGTGACTCCACAAAGGAAGATGGAGAGACCACCAGGTTCGATCAATACTCACCTAGAAAGGAAGTAGATGAGTAAGGCACAACTTAATTTGTATCATTAATGAAATCATCTCATTTGATTGTCTCGATCATGTCCATGAATCAATACTGGAGGACGCTCCAAAGTTTGATGATTCCAGAGAACAATGAATTCCTAAAGGATTATGAGAATGCGCATGAGTCAATGGAAAGATTATGCGAACATATTGATGATTAATTTGATATACACTTGCTTAATAAAATAAATCAAGATGAGATCGAACCAAGCTCCTTGTTGCGTAATGTCAATGAAGAGCATATTTGGCGTATACAATCCAGGTTGAACTTGGTTCTTTGACAAATATACAGGTATTTGGTGTGGTAGTGCTAACCAACCAAGTGTAAAGCCTATGGGGCATACATGATTATTTGTCATAAATCATAATGAGAAGAAAGCAATCTTAAAGTATAACGGCTCGCCTTGTGGCGCGAGGTTTCTCACAAATCCCTGGAATTGTTCAGTTATAATGAACTTCATAATGTTCCGCTACTCAGTTAGCTTGGTAATTTCGAAAGGAATTGAAATGCTGCATATGTATGTGGTTGTTACGTATCTCTGAAAGAATCAAGAGATAGAAGATATTTACAAAAGTACTTGATAGCCTTTTGTTATCCAAATCAAGTGAATCTAAACCACAGAGTGCGTTTACAGTTAGATAGAACACTCACTTATAGATAGAAGCAATCTGGCGGATGTGGTATACCCGTCTAAGTGGCTATTTGATTTGGAGGGATAGACAAGTAAGTTATTTTTCCTTGCGTGTTCACAAGCAAGTTCCCGATTTGGAATTTTAGCTACCTATGTTGTTGTTACATACATGATGAGTACTCTTTACGTAATAAGAAATCCTACAAGCTACTCCAAATACAAATTTGAGATGAGAAATCTGGGGAAAGCTCGATCGAAAATTGAGCTTGTGGTATATATATTATTCCACCAGTTTGCATATGTCTAAAGTTGTCAGGCAATTTAACAAGGACATGCATCATGCTAGCACTCCCATGGTTAGTCGAGGTTTAATTGTAAGTAAATGACCAATTTGTCTAAAGGAAGATGACGAAGATGTGTCGGGAGATGAATTTCCCTTATCTAAGTACAATAGACGCATTATTGTACTTAGCATAATGTACTCGACCAAATGTTACATCCTCAGTGAACTTGTTAGCTAGATATAGCTCAGTGCCAACGCAACGTCATTGGAATGGTATAATGAACGTAATCATATACTTAAAGGTAACCATTGACATGAGTTTGTCTTATCCCTGCAAAGACATAAAAAGGAATGCCAATGTAAGTGCAATCCAAAAGTTGTTGATCATGAAGGAACAATAATCTCTTCTCCAACGAAAGTAATCAGGGGGAGATATGGTAGATTATTTTCTAGGTCATTACCGATATTCAGTTTCGAAAAGTACACGACTAAAGGAACTGTCTGGAACAACTCTGAAAGTAATCAGGGGGAGATGCCGACATCAAGGGGAGGATCCAAGGATATGATGTTTACATATTTCACTTCGAACTTGAAGTTGTGTTGTACTCTTTTTACTTTCGATCGAGAATAGTTTTTCCCAAAGGGTTTTGTTACTCGACAAGGTTTTTAACGAGACAACACTAATAACATCAAGTATGTTGAACGCTGAAGATATAAAGATCGCCGTTGATATTACTGAAAATATCCGAATCAAAGAAATGAAACGCGATAGTCTCGTTAAGCAATGTAGCTTCCAAAATCAACAACATGGTTATAAACATTCAAGTCACTAAAGTAAAGTGTGATAAACTCCTTTTGACTGCATTAGACTAATGAAAATTGTCTGACATCAGGGGGAGTATCTAATGGTTTGTTGAATTATTTTCCTTCACCGAGGTTGCTTTTTTCCCATGGGGTTTTGTTACTCGGCAAGGTTTTTAATGAGACAACAACAAACACCGGGAATGTAATTTTCCATCTAAGGCTATTGTCTTTCCCACGAGGATTTTCTGCCTTAAGAGTTGTGAAGAAACTAGTCAATTTCAAAGGAGCAAAGTGATCATCTGCAACGGATCACCTTTACTCATCTGTCACGTTGTACTCTTTTCCCTTCATCAAGGTTTTATCCCACTGGGTTTTTCCTTGTCAAGGTTTTAATGAGGAAACATATTCGAGTGCAACTATGTTCTAAGTTTGCTTACTATTGTACTCTCTTTTTTTTAGTTCGGGTTTTGTCCCTTTGGGTTTTACCTGACGAAGTTTTAACGAGGCAATTAACTTAGACTCATCGGTCTTTTAAGATCGTATTGCATGTGATGAACTACATGTAAAGTATTACATGTGAAGAGTTGTACCAAGGTTTTGTTCCACATGGTTTTTTACTTATCAAAGTTTTAATGAGGCAATGGACTTCGACACAAGTCATCAAGGAGAACGACATTTGAAGAATTATATGTGAAACACTATGTATAAAGTTTTGTTTTGTTATTGAACCGCACAAGGGGGAGTTTTACAGGGCCTACAGCCAATGGATGTGCGTTCCAACCAGATTCTTAGGGTTGTATATAAAGAAAACTATGTAATGCTTCTACTCTAATTTCCTAATAAGATTGGTTTTCTCCTTCCTCTTATCTTTGTCTGTTTCACCTATAATTTCCACTACAAAATATATAGATAAGTAACTATTGTTGTAAGAATTAGTTCCATAACTGATTAGAAATTCCAATCAAAATAAGAGTAGTACATAGTTGAAGATTTGTTCGGTTTGTATGTTAACAAAGACGAGTGGAGCCCCAGACGAAACTGCCGCAGAAAACCAAGCCATAGACCTTGCAGTTGTTGCGTCAACATTCTGTTCATCGGCCAGAGGCATAAACAGTATAGAGCTAATCACTGTGGATGGAGGGTCAGGTAAGTAGGTATTTATGTAGATACCAAAATACGATTCTCCACGTGGACATAGGGAAGATGTGAGAATCTTGCCGAAAGATCATGTACCATGCCCCATGAACCCTCATCAGTGACTTGTCAAATCAAGTCAGGGTCGCCATTATTGACTAACTGACAAAATAAAAGCAGTGTGCGAGATAGTATCTTCTGACGAAGTAACTCACTGGGAGAGTCTGAACTACGAAAGATCAATTGAGTACCCAACAAGATATCGACCACGAAATAAGGACGGACGAAGTAAGGTTACTTGGCTAGAAAGACAACCTGCGAAGTAAGTAAATTATCGAGCAAGAAAGAGACAGCTGTCCCGACAGAAACGAAAGTTGTCAGCGAAAGAAGGGGAGAAACTTTATGGAAAATGGTCTGGGCGAAGTATAAAACACCTCTACGAGAACGTTGCGAAGTAAAAATGAGTTGTACACCACTAGGGTTGATTGGCATATAAATAGAGGTCCTTGGGTAAAGCATTAGGGACCGGATTTTGGAGAGAGGAGAGAGCTTAGCTTAGAGAGTGAGATTATGGTTTCCTTGTATTGATGAACTTGTATTTTCATTCCTTGGTGTTAAATAAATAAAGATTCTCTAATTCCAAAAACACTTACCATATGGTAGATCTGTCTTCTTATTTATTTTGGGTGTGCTTCTGGATTTCCAGTAGTTACAATGTACTTTCTCCTTCCATTCATGCTTGACTCCTTTCTTGTTGAATCCCCTAGTATCCAAACTTACAACCTTTCCGCTCATTTCTGCACACCGTTACAGTTTATGTTCACAAAATAAAATATAACGCACACGAATGAAGCATAAAAAAATGCATCTGATTGCAAGTTTACGCGTACCTTGCAATTCACTACACTGATCTAAGGTAAGATCACCCAGGACAGCAAATTGTCTATCATTACTAGCAGTACGAATGGTATAGCGACGTAGGAATCTAGACGAACGATAAGACACCATGAAGGCCGGAAGCTTCACTACTCACACCATCATTAGAATTAATGAGTGGTCGATAGTCTTCGCTAGGCAGCTGACATTTAGTCCCTTGGGGAAAAATCTCTCTAAGCGACAGACATTCAATTACCTCAATCATATTTTTCACTTTTTTAATTTACTTTAAACTCTTTAGTGGGTCTCGCAGATATCTTATAATAAAAAAATTTAAAATATACCTAGGAGGTACATCATCAGCCGCTTGAAAATAATTCACAAAATTAGTTAGAAAGACCAAAATCAATATTTCCTGGGTGAAAAAGAAAGCTTTGTATAAATGTTTTGGGATAGATAGGCTTAGCCTTTATTCACAAAATTTAGTGTCTACATGGAATTCCCAAGACAATTTGATGTAGTACATCTTACTACGTATCAACCATGACAGTTGACACCTGAAGCGTGTATCAACTATGACAGTTGATCCCTAGTACGTGTATCAACTGTTACAGTTGATCCCATCCGTTTGTTTTAGTTTACTTGCTTTGCAAGTCCTTTGCTTTCCTAGTTTAGGTTACATTCCTTTTTCTTTTCTTTTTAGTCGGTCATGCTAGTCTATATAAAGGCTAAGCCTTCTTGTTTAGAGATATCTTAATATACATCTTATTATCAACATTATTATCAAGTTTGTTTATCAATCTTTACCCTAGAATCTTGATCCTAGAATCAGTTTTCTATTAAGTTTCTGACGAAACTTAAACCTATCCCTGTTACCCTTATCTGTGCTACACTAGTTGGTATCAGATACAGAATTTTTAGATTTTTATCTAGAAACAGATCCTTTACACAGCTTCCGCAACAAATTCAAAACCCTATTTTCTCAAAAGCTATATTAATTTTTTTTCTTCCAATGGCAGATAAACCATTCACTTTAGCTGACATTGAAAAACTCCTTGACACCAAGATTGGGACCAAATTTGATGAACTTCAAACATCAATTACTTATTTAGAAACCAAGCTTGAAACTAAGATGGATTCAACTACAAATTCGTTGAAAACAAAACTTAATTTGCATGGAGACTGTATCAACAAAATATGGAAACATGTTGGTCTTGGTGATTTGGAGATGCCTAAGTTAACTGATGATGAAGAAGAAGGCGAAAAGAAGACAGGAGAAACTGAGGATGATATAAAAGACGGAGAAGAAAGAGTAGCCGATGAAACAAAAAAAGAAAAAGTAAAACCACATACCTTTTATCGGCATACTTATATTCCTGAGAACGTCTCGCATCATCTTTCCCACAATGAGCCGTTAGAAGGTTTTCTTGACAAAAAACCTACTCATGTCAATATCAACAGTGATGAAGAAGATCAAATCGAAGAAGGTGAAAGACAAAAGTGGACAAACGAAAGACGATTAACGTCTAGTGTGAGTCATTATGGAGTATACCTAATATAAACTTAAAGTGATATTCCTAGTTTTCGTGGGGGTTTACACATCGAAGAATTACTAGATTGGTTTTATGAAGTGGAATCCTTTTTCAAATTTATGGATGTTCCTGACTCTTCTAAAGTGAAGTTGGTAGCATATAAACTAAAAGGTGGAGTCAGCAGCCCAGTGGGAAACACTATCCGAAGATCGAGCTAAGTATCACAAACCTCCTATATGCACTTGGGATCGAATGAGACGTTTATTAAGAGCTAAATTTTTACCAAAAGATTACAAACAATGTTGTTTCTTAAACTTCAAAAATCAGTAGACAAGGAGCTAGACTTGTTGAAGTATATATAGCCGAGTTTTATGCTTTAGTTGCTCGTAACCAATTGAATGAAACCTAAGAGCAATTGGTTGCACGTTTTATAGATGGTTTGAACAATTTAATTAAACAAGGAATGACACAATCAGCTTTTACAATGGTTGAAGCGATACAAAAACTCTTAAGGTTGAAAGGCGTGTACTCGCACTTCTCGCCGTGCTAATCCAAGACAAGCTCGTTAGCAACACTTTTATAAAGCTACAAGACCATATAACTCTTATGGCTACCAGGGTGAAAAAGGAGCAACAACTGTTGTTGATCCATATTCCCAGGGATCAACTGTCTTTGTTGATCCACAAGACAGAAGTACAACCCAACCATATCATCAACAACAAACTACTTCTGTTGTTTCAGAACCCGCTCCTACAATGCATATATCTTCTGCTAAGCCACCTCGGGCTCCTCCACAACGAAATTTTGTTCGCAATACTAGAGGTAATCAATTTACACAAGAATTTCCTCCCTTATCTTAACCCTCTAACCCTTATTCAAAGTTTCGAGGAGATAGATGTAACAAGTGCAACCAATATGGCCATACTTCTAGTGATTGTCGCAAATTCCATGCTTACATTAATGAAACTCCAGATGAAACATAAGAAGAAGAAGCATTAGGAGATGATGAGTTATTTTATCTTCAAGAACATGAGACTTATGATGCGGATTTCCTAGGGATGATTCGACCAGTTTTAATCACGGAACCATGTCCTACTCAGAGACATAATATTTTCAGATCTCATTGTTTCATTGAAGAGAAGCTTTGCACCATGATCATTGATAAGGAAGTACGTAAAACTATGTTTCGCAAAGTTGGTTGAGAAACTTGGTTTACCTCCGTTACCCTTCATCCAAAGCCGTATTCGAGTTGGATGGATAAACAACTCTTCCACTCAAAGAAATTACTCATCAATGTTTGGTGAAGTTTTCTTTCCTCACAGGTATTCGATTATGCTTTGTGTGATGTTATTAACATGATCCGCAGCAAGTTTATTATTGGGACGACCATGGCAGTATGATATTCGTGTTGTTCATAATTGCTATGAGAATACTTATACCTTTGTTCATGAAGGGTTTACTAAAGTTTTATGGCCTTTACAATCTCCTACTTCAGTCAAGGAACCAACAGATAAGAAGACAAATGCACTAGTTGCTACCATTGTTCATTCTTTACAACCAAATCATTCTTTGAGTTCTCATGAAACTGATAAACCAATGGTGGAGATTCCAGACGAGGTACAACCTTTATTGTCTTCTTTTAGTGATTTATTTCCTACTGAATTACCAAATATTTTGCCTCCATTAAGAGATCTACAACATCAGATAGACTTTATACCTGGAACTTCTATTCCTAATCAACCTTATTATAGGTTAAGTCCTAAAGAACATGAGATTTTATAAGGTCAGGTTGATGATTTATTACAAAAAGGTTTGATAAGACTTAGCAAGAGTCCTTGTGATAGTCCAACCTTTTTAGTAGACAAAAAGGATGGTGGACATCGTATGTGTATAGACTGTAGAGCATTAAACAGAGTTACTATACCATATAGGTTTCCCATACCAAGAATTGATGACATGATAGATATGCTTTCGGGTGCTAAAGTGTTTACAAAGCTTGATTTACGTAGTGCATATCATCAAATACGTATTCGAGAAGGTGATGAATGGAAAACAGCTTTCAAGACAAAAGAAGGTTTGTACGAGTGGTTAGTCATGCCTTTTGGATTATCTAATGCTCCTAGTACTTTTATGCGACTTATGAATCAAGTTCTGCAACCTTTTCTTGGAAAATTTGTCATCGTATATTTTGATGACATACTAATTTTTAGAAACAATGAAGAAGAGCATATTTCACATTTATCTCAAGTCTTTAAGGCACTGCAGGACAATGTTTTGTATGTGAATCTAAAGAAGTGCACTTTCTTTACAAACAAAGTCACTTTCTTGGGATATGTTGTGTGAGATACTGGTATTTCTGTGGATGATTCTAAAGTTAAGGCAATTGTGGATTGGCCTACTCCAACATATATACGTGAAGTAAGAAGTTTTCATGGGTTAGCTTCGTTCTATAGAAGATTTGTGAGAAACTTTAGTACTATTGCAGCTGGTTTGACATATTGTTTGAAGTGTGATACTTTTGAATGGACTGAAGAAGCAGATAAGAGCTTTAATCTTCTTAAGGAAAAATTGTGCAGTGCACCTGTTCTTGCCATGCCAAATTTTTATAAACCTTTTGAGATTCATTGTGATGCTTCTGTTGTTGGCATTGGTGCTGTGTTATCTCAGGAAGGACATCCAATTGCATACTATAGTGAAAAGAATTCAGATACAAGAAAAAAGTGGTCTACTTGAGTTAGAATTAATTGCTCTAGTTCAAGCTCTTAAGAATTGGCATCCTTATCTTATTCACAAAGTGAGTTCGTTGTCAACACCGATAATCAAGCTCTCAAGTTTCAAAACTTCAAAAAAGGTCAATAGAATGCATGATAGGTGGTTATCAACTATCCATCAATATACATTTTCCATTAAACATCAAAGTGGAAAACTTAATCAAGTTGCTGATGCTTTGAGTAGAAGAGCTCATCTTTTAGTTACTCTTAAACATGAGAGTTTAGCTTTTGATTTCTTGAAAGATCTGTATGGTGAAGATAAAGATTTTAAAAATTTATGGGAAAAGTGTGGTTCTTCAACAGGCAGTGTTGATGATTATCTCATTCAAGATGGTTTTCTTTTTAAAGGAAATCGTTTATGTATACCACAATGTTCTTTACGTCTTCATTTGATCCAAGAATTACATGGAAGTGGCTTAGGAGGACATTTTGGACGTGATAAAACCATTGCTTTGGTTGAGGAACGTTATTTTTGGCCTTCAATAAAACGAGACATTCAGAAGTACGTAAAACAATGCATGGTTTGTCAGCAATCTAAAGGTAATATTCAAAACACTGGATTATATACTCCACTTCCAATTCCTGATGCACCTTGGGTGGATATTAGCATGGACTTTGTGCTTGGTTTACCATGTACTGCCAGAAAGAATGATTCTATTATGGTGGTTGTTGATCGTTACTCAAAAATGGCTCACTTCATAGCATGCAAGAAAACTACAGATGCCTCCAATGTTGCCTATTTATTCTTCAAAGAAGTAGTACGTAGTGTAGCACAGATAAGGGTAACAGGGATAGGTTTAAGTTTCGTCAGAAACTTAATAGAAAACTGATTCTAGGATCAAGATTCTAGGTTAAAGATTGATAAACAAACTTGATAATAATGTTGATAATAAGATGTATATTAAGATATCTCTAAACAAGAAGGCTTAGCCTTTATATAGACTAGCATGACCGACTAAAAAGAAAAGAAAAAGGAATGTAACCTAAACTAGGAAAGCAAAGGACTTGCAAAGCAAGTAAACTAAAACAAACGGATGGGATCAACTGTAACAGTTGATACACGTACTAGGGATCAACTGTCATAGTTGATACACGCTTCAGGTGTCAACTGTCATGGTTGATACGTAGTAAGATGTACTACATCAGTCCCCCCTTCTTGAAAGAAACTCGTCCTCGAGTTAACGAATAGAAAGAACTTCATTCTCCCCATGAAAAGTGAAAATTTCTTGCACATTGAATATATTAGAGATGTTCCAAGTTGATGGAAGATCAATAACATATGCATTATCACTGATTTTCTTCAAAATCTTGAATGGTTCATATTTCTTCATTTTAGTCTTGTTGTAATTAGAGTAGGAAATCTTTCTTTTCTGAGATGAATCATAACCAATTCTCCTTCATCAAAAGTCTTAAATCTTCTATGCTTATTTGCATCTTCCTTGTACTTGTTGTTAGAATATGCAAGTTTTGACTTTACTTCTTGATGTATGAGTGAAGCTTTCTCAATAAAGTTATCAGCCTTAGCATTTGATTTACACAGCTTTGGAAGAACCACTAGATCCAAAATATGATTAGGAACCTTAGAATAAACAATCTCAAAAGGTGTTTTACCTGTGGATAGATTGACTGAAGTGTTATAAGCAAATTCCATGTTTGGAAGGAAATTGTCCCATTGCTTCTCTTTTCCACCAATAACTTTTGTTCTAATCAGGTTCCCTAGAGATCGATTGACAACTTCAGTTTGTCCATCTGTTTGAGGATGAGCAGTTGTACTATATTGAAGTGTAGTTCCCAGACGCATCCATAAAGACTTCCAAAAGTAGCTTAAAAATTTAGTGTCTCGATCAGAAGTAGTACATATTACTACGTATCACAATTTGATGGAGAAGAGCATATTTCACATTTCTATAAAGGCTAAGCCTATCTATCAGAAGATCAAAAGCTTTGTAAACACTTTAGCAACCGAAAGCATATCTATCATGTCATCAATTCTTGGTATGGGAAACCTATATGGTATAGTAACTCTGTTTAATGCTCTACAGTCTATACACATACGATGTCCACCATCCTTTTTGTCTACTAAAAAGGCTGGACTAGCACAAGGACTCTTGCTAAGTCTTATCAAACCCTTTTTTTAATAAATCATCAACCTGACCTTGTAAAATCTCACGTTCTTTAGGACTTAACCTATAATGAGGTTGATTAGGAATAGAAGTTCCAGGTATAAAGTCTATCTGATGTTGTAGATCTCTTAATGGAGGCAAAATATTGGGTAATTCAGTAGGAAATAAATCACTAAAAGAAGACAATAAAGGTTGTACCTCGTCTGGAATCTCCACCATTGGTTTATCAGTTTCATGAGAACTCAAAGAATGATTTGGTTGTAAAGAATGAACAATGGTAGCAACTAGTGCATTTGTCTTCTTATCTCGTTGGTTCCTTGATCAAGTAGGAGATTGTAAAGGCCATAAAACTTTAGTAAACCCTTCATGAACAAAGGTATAAGTATTCTCATAGCAATTATGAACAAATACGAATATCATATTGCCATGGTCGTCCCAATAATAAACTTGCTGTGATCATGTTAATAACATCACACAAAGCATAATCTGAATACCAGGGAAAGAAAACTTCACCAAACATTGATGAGTAATTTGTTTGAGTGGAAGAGTCAAGTTTATCCATCCAACTGAATACGGCTTTGGATGAAGGGTAACAGGTAAACCAAGTTTCTCAACCAACTTTGCAGAAACATAGTTTTCTGTACTTCCACTGTCAATGATCATGGTGCAAAGATTCTCTTCAATGAAACAATGAGATCTGAAAATATTATGTCTCTGAGTAGGACATGGTTCCGTGATTAAAACTGGTCGAATCATCCCTAGGAAATCCGCATCATAAGTCTCATGTTCTTGAAGATAAAATAACTCATCATCTCCTAATGCTTCTTCTTCTTGTGTTTCATCTGGAGTTTCATTAATGTAAGCATGGAATTTGCGACAATCACTAGAAGTATGGCCATATTGGTTGCACTTGTTACATCTATCTCCTCGAAACTTTGAATAAGGGTTAGAGGGTTTAGATAAGGGAGGAAATTCTTGTGTAAATTGATTACCTCTAGTATTGCGAACAAAATTTCGTTGTGGAGGAGCCTGAGGTGGCTTAGCAGAAGATATATGTATTATAGGAGCAGGTTCTGAAACAACAGAAGTAGTTTGTTGTTGATGATATGGTTGGGTTGTACTTCTGTCTTGTGGATCAACAAAGACAGTTGATCCCTGGGAATATAGATCAACAACAGTTGTTGCTCCTTTTTCACCCTGGTAGCCATAAGAGTTATATGGTCTTGTAGCTTTATAAAAGTGTTGCTAACGAGCTTGTCTTGGATTAGCCTGGCGAGAAGTACCGAGTACACGCCTTTCAACCTTAAGAGTTTGTTGTATCGCTTCAACCATTGTAAAAGCTGATTGTGTCATTCCTTGTTTAATTAAATTGTTCAAACCATCTATAAAACGTGCAACCAATTACTCTTCAGTTTCATTCAATTGGTTACGAGCAACTAAAGCATAAAACTCAGCTATATATACTTCAACAAGTCTAGCTCCTTGTCTACAGTTTTGAAGTTTAAGAAACAACTGTTGTTTGTAATCTTTTGGTAAAAATTTAGCTCTTAATAAACGTCTCATTCGATCCCAAGTGCATATAGGAGGTTTGTGATACTTAGCTCGATCTTCAGAGATAGTGTTTCCCACCAGGCTGCAGCTCCACCTTTTAGTTTATATGCTACCAACTTCACTTTAGAAGAGTCCGGAACATCCATAAATTTGAAAAAGGATTCCACTTCATAAAACCAATCTAGTAATTCTTCGATGTGTAAACCCCCATGAAAACTAGGAATATCAGCTTTAAGTTTATATTCCGGTATACTTCCATAATGACTCACACTAGACGTTAATCGTCTTTCGTTTGTCCACTTTTGTCTTTCACCTTCTTCGATTTGATCTTCTTCATCACTGTTGATATTGACATGAGTAGGTTTTTTGTCAAGAAAACCTTCTAACGGCTCATTGTGGGAAAGATGATGCGAGACGTTCTCAGGAATATAAGTATGCCGATAAAAGGTATGTGGTTTTACTTTTTCTTTTTTTGTTTCATCGGCTACTCTTTCTTCTCCGTCTTTTATATCATCCTCAGTTTCTCCTGTCTTCTTTTCGCCTTCTTCTTCATCATCAGTTAACTTAGGCATCTCCAAATCACTAAGACCAACATGTTTCCATATTTTGTCGATACAGTCTCCATGCAAATTAAGTTTTGTTTTCAACGAATTTGTAGTTGAATCCATCTTAGTTTCAAGCTTGGTTTCTAAAGAAGTAATTGAAGTTTGAAGTTCATCAAATTTGGTCCCAATCTTGGTGTCAAGGAGTTTTTCAATGTCAGCTAAAGTGAATGGTTTATCTGCCATTGGAAGAAAAAAAATTAATATAGCTTTTGAGAAAATAGGGTTTTGAATTTGTTGCGGAAGCTGTGTAAAGGATCTGTTTCTAGATAAAAATCTAAAAACTCTGTATCTGATACCAACTAGTGTAGCACAGATAAGGGTAACAGGGATAGGTTTAAGTTTCGTCAGAAACTTAATAGAAAACTGATTCTAGGATCAAGATTCTAGGGTAAAGATTGATAAACAAACTTGATAATAATGTTGATAATAAGATGTATATTAAGATATCTCTAAACAATAAGGCTTAGCCTTTATATAGACTAGCATGACCGACTAAAAAGAAAAGAAAAAGGAATGTAACCTAAACTAGGAAAGCAAAGGACTTGCAAAAGCAAGTAAACTAAAAACAAACGGATGGGATCAATCTGTAACAGGTTGATACACGTACTAGGGATCAACTCATCATAGTTGATACACGCTTCAGGTGTCAACTGTCATGGTTGATACGTAGTAAGATGTACTACATCAAATTGTCTTGGGAATTCCATGCAGACACTAAATTTTGTGAATAAAGGCTAAGCCTATCTATCCCAAAACATTTATACAAAGCTTTCTTTTTCACCCAGGAAATATTGATTTTGGTCTTTCTAACTAATTTTGTGAATTATTTTCAAGCGGCTGATGATGTACCTCCTAGGTATATTTTAAATTTTTTTATTATAAGATATCTGCGAGACCCACTAAAGAGTTTAAAGTAAATTAAAAAAGTGAAAAATATGATTGAGCAGCTGAATGTCTGTCGCTTAGAGAGATTTTTCCCCAAGGGACTAAATGTCAGCGCCTAAGACTATCGACCACTCATTAATTCTAATGATGGTGTGAGTAGTGAAGCTTCCGGCCTTCATGGTGTCTTATCGTTCGTCTAGATTCCTACGTCGCTATACCATTCGTACTGCTAGTAATGATAGACAATTTGTCATCCTGGTGATCTTACCTTTAGATCACAGTGTAGTGAATTGCAAGGTACGCGTAAACTTGCAATCGATGCATTTTTTTATGCTTCATTCGTGTGCGTTATATTTTATTTTGTGAACATAAACTCAGAATTGTGCAGTAAATGAGCGGAAAGGTTGTAAGTTTGGATACTAGGGGATTCAACAAGAAAGGAGTCAAGCATGAATGGAAGGAGAAAGTACATTGTAACTACTGAAATCTAACACCCAAAATAAATAAGAAGATGATCTACCATATGGTAAGTGTTTTTGGAATTAGAGAATCTTTATTTATTTAACACCAAGGAATGAAAATACAAGTTCATCAATACAAGGAAACCATAATCTCACTCTCTAAGCTAAGCTCTCTCCTCTCCAAAATCCGGTCCCTAATGCTTTACCCAAGGACCTCTATTTATATGCCAATCAACCCTAGTGGTGTACAACTCATTTTTACTTCGCAACGTTCTCGTAGAGGTGTTTTATACTTCGCCCAGACCATTTTCCATAAAGTTTCTCCCCTTCTTTCACGACAACTTTCGCTTCTCACGGACACCTTGTCTCTTTCTTGCTCGATAATTTACTTACTTCGCAGGTTGTCTTTCTAGCCAAGTAACCTTACTTCGTCCGTCCTTATTTCGTGGTCGATATCTTGTTGGGTACTCAATTGATCTTTCGTAGTTCGACTCTCCCAGAGTGAGTTACTTCGTCGAAGATACTATCTCGCAACTTTTATTTTGTCGGTTAGTCAATAATGGCGACCCTGACTTGATTTGACAAGTCACTGATGAGGGTTCATGGGGCATGGTACATGATCTTTCGGCAAGATTCTCACATCTTCCCTATGTCCACGCGGAGAATCGTATTTTGGTATCTACATAAATACCTACTTACCTGAACCTCCATCCACAAAGTGATTAGCTCTATACTGCTTATGCCTCTCCGCCGATGAATGTAATATTGACGCAACAACCGCAAGGTCTATGGCTTGGTTTTCTCATGCGGCTTCGCCTGGGCTCCACTGCCTTTGTTAACATACAAACCGAACAAATCTTCAACTATGTACTACTCTTATTTTGATTGGAATTTCTAATCGGTTATGGAACTAATTCTTACAACAATAGTTACTTATCTATATATTTTTGTAGTGGAAATTATAGGTGAAATGTATAAAGATAAGAGGAAGGAGAAAACCAATCTTATTAGGAAATTAGAGTAGAAGCATTACATAGTTTTCTTTATATACAACCCTAGGAATCTGTTGAACGCACATCCATGGGCTGTAGGCCCTGTAAAACTCCCCTTGTGCGGTTCAATAACAAACAAAACTTTATACATAGTGTTTCACATATAATTCTTCAAATGTCGCTTCTCCTTGATGACTTGTGTCAAGTCCATTGCCTCATTAAAACTTTGATAAGGAAAACCATGTGGAACAAAACCTTGGTACAACTCTTCACATGTAATACTTTACATGTAGTTCATCACATGCAATACGATCTTAAAAGACCGATGAGTCTAAGCAATTGCCTCGTTAAAACTTCACAAAAAAACCCAAAGGGACAAAACCCGAACTAAAAAAGAGAGTACAATAGTAAGCAAACTTAGAACATAGTTGCACTCGAATATGTTTCCTCATTAAAACCTTGACAAGGAAAACCCAAAGGATAAAACCTTGATGAAGGGAAAAGAGTATAACGTGGACAGATGAGTAAAGGTGATCCGTTCGTGATGATCACTTTGCTCCTTTGAAATTGACTAGTTTCTTCACAACTCTTACGGCAAAAATCCTCGTGGAAAGACAATAGCCTTAGATGGAAAATTACATTCTCGGTGTTTGTTGTTGTCTCATTAAAAACCTTGCCGAGTAACAAAACCCTGTGGGAAAAAGCAACCTCGGTGAAGGAAAATAATTCAACAAACCATTAGATACTCCCCCTGATGTCAGACAATTTTCATTAGTCTAATGCGTCAAAAGGAGTTTAGCCACAGGATCTAGGTTCATTACAGCTGTTAACTGTAACTGTATTAATTACAGTCTGTTATTCATCTGCTGTAATATGTCGGTCACCTCCTGTTGTGTTTAGTTTCTGTTGAGTCCGTGAGCCTATATAAGACTCAGTCATGTACTCTTGTCAAGTACCATTCACTAATACATAGTTCACAATTCTTACAGTAAAGAAACGCAATTTATTTATTTTATTTGGAAGAATACGGTTTCTCGAGAGGACTAATTTTCTTACTTAACTATGTGAAACCATTTTGGAATGCAACAAAAAAACGTAACCGCTGTTCATTGATGTTGGTCGTGCATATCAATGACACCCAATGTCTTCACCAGTCTATAAATAGAGAGCCTCATGCATTTTACTTTGTGATTAGGCAGTTAGTAAACACCCTTCAATGTTTGCTGACTTGTGGCCACTTAAACAAATGATACATGCCAGCCTCATTCTTCCATCCCGTTGTCCGATACACATACACACCATCCCTTCGAACAGAATAATGACAGTCAGTCTCACACAAATCCATATCTCTTGTGGCCTTGTATATATGATATCTGTTGGAGAAAATGAGTTTTAATTAAAAGGTTTTATGGTCTTGGTGTGGTTTGATCTAATGACCTAAGGGTCTAAGGATGCTCACTCATTTTTGGGTGAATGAAGTGGAACCTTTAGTCCCACATTGTGGAAAACTAAAGATGAGCTCCACTATATAACCATACACTTATGTATGAATTGTAAAACGTGGGTGGAGCGGGTGGGCAAAAATACATATTTTTACTCATGCGATATGCGCGTATGCCATGCACCAAGTTCCTTTTCTACACGGATTTATTTTTGGCGAGTTTTTCTTTAGAAAATTAATTCCAAAATTAATTCTTAAGAGTTCTATTTATGGTAAAATTCCTTTTACTTGTTTTTGAAGAAAACCAAAACCTAACTTGATTTGCAAGTATTTCATCCTATAAATACAACTCGAAAATCTGTTTTCAACACACCAAAAAAATTCTTCTTTTATTCTAGGTTTTCTCCAGACGTTTTTATCTCCATCCCGTTGCCGAAGTTCGAAGAGAGGGTAACTTGCGTTGTGCTAACTCAAGTTATATCGGCGTCTTATCCTCGGACACATCTTCGCTGTGAGGGGTTTAGCATTACTCAACTCGAGTATACCCGCGAACTAATGTGTTAAGGACAACTTGTTGAACCCGTGATTCGCCCTCGCAAGTTATTTTGGTAGAGTTGTTTCGCATTAGTTCTTTACATATTATTTTCGATACATCTAACGTCTTTGTTCATTGTTGCAAGATCCCAACAATCTTAACACATTAGTATTCCTTGTAACAATGGGAATCAACGATGTAGAAAGACCACAAAAGTTTAACGGAAAGGATTTCAAGAGATGGCAATCCAAGATGTTTGTTTTTATCGAGCCATCATGAATCGGATTATGTAACGTTCCGGTGATGACTTATACAATATTGAAAATTTGTCTGAGGAGGAGGTCAATATGAACACGAGGTCTAATTTTCTGGATAAAAATCATATCATGAACGGTTTGGAAGATGCGATGTATGATTTTTACAATGCTAAAGAGAACTTGACTGCTTATGAGTTGTGGATCACAAGTTAGAAGCAAAGTACCAAGCTGAGACTGCAGGAAGCAAGAAATTTCTGGTGGCAAAGTTTATGGAGTTCAAGATGACGAATGATAAGTCTCGTTGTTGATCAATTCCTCGAACTTCAACAAATTATTAACCAGATTCTTCTTTGAAGGTATGGTTGTTGATGAGACTTTTCAAGTGTCTCGGTGAATTGAGAAGTTACCATCTTCTTGGTGGAGTACAAGAAAAAGCCGAGGCATGAAATCGGCGAGATCAACATGGTTGAATTGGGAAAGAAGATTCAAGTGGAAGAGATATTGTGCACCAAAGACAAGAACGTGTCATCTGCAAGGGACATGTCTAACAAAGCTCATATGTCCGAACATAAGCCATCCAAAGTCGGAAAAGGTGACAACAACAAATCAGAACTCGAAGCATGGACCTAACAAGAAAGGTACGTTTCGTAAACTGAATCTAGCATTATTAAAATTAAGGGTCCTTGTTGGGTGTGGAAACACTGGTCATATGGCGCTTCACACGTAGACAACGTAAGGATAAGAAGAATAATGCTAACTGCTTGAGAAAACAAAGACGAAGTTTTACTGTGGTGTCCGGGTTAACTGGTGACCAATGTGATGGATTGGTGGGTAGACTCGAGCTACCAAGCATGTTTGTGGGAACAGAGACTGTTCACCTCCTACCAGAGGGTAGGGGAAGGCGAAAACTCTATATGGGTAACTCATCCGCATCGAGGTTGCAGGGAAAAGGAAAGGTCGGTCCGAAGCTCACATCCGGAAAGACTCTCACATTGAATGAAGTTCTTCATGTTCCGTTATCCGCAAAAATCTTGTTTCTTGTTCTGCTTTAGATGATAAGGGTTTTAAAGTTACAATTGAGTCCTGGAAAACTTATAGTAACTAAGGGCAATGATTATGTGGGTAAGGGTTATAAGACCTGGGGTCTATATAAACTTAATGTAACTCCGTCCCAATTGAAATTGAATGATTCTTCTCGCTTACATGTGTGTGTCATTGGCATGGTAGACTTGGTCATGTAAACTATAAATCAATGCATAAATTGGCTAGCGTAGGCTGCATACCCAAATTCACTTTAGATAAAAATCATAAGTGTGAGATTTTCGTAGAATCTAAGCATGCTAAGAAATCATTCAATAAGAATGTCCAGAGAAACTCTAAACCCTTAGATTTAATCCACTCGAGACCTAGTTGATATGAAGTCAGTTCAAACAAGAGGTGGTATGAAAATGGTTTATTACTTTTATAGATGATTGTACGAAGTACTGCCATGTTTACTTACTTAGAGGGAAGGATGATGCCTTAGAAGCCTTTAAGATATATAAAAGTGAAGTCGAAAACCAATTGAATACTACCATTAAAACTATTAGGTCTGACTGTGGTGGTGAGTATGAAATTCCTGTAGGAGATTTCAGAAGAACATGGCATAATACATGAGACTACAGCCCCTTATTCACCTCAATCCAATGGTGTAGCCGAACGTAAGAACCGTACCCTTAAGGATATGATGAATGCCATGTTGATTAGTTCGGATTACCTTCGAATTTGTGGGGAGGCTATCCTCTCCGCCAATTACATCCTCGAACAGAGTACCCTTTAAAGGATCGGATAAAACTCCATATGAGTTATGGAAAGGTAGACAACCATCTTATGATTACTTCAAAGTGTGGGGGTGCTTGGCAAAGGTGGGCATCCCTCCTCCTAAGAAAATAAGATAGGACCCAAAACCGTTGATTGTGTTTTTATAGGGTATCCTGAGCATTCTAGTGCTCATAGGTTTATGGTTGTGAGTTCTGAAATTTCTGACATAGGGTTGAATACTATCATGGAGTCTAGGGATGCTGAGTTTTTGAAACTGTTTTCCTTTGAAACGTGATTCTCGAAAGAGGTGTTTAGATGATCCCCTAGATGTTCCTTCAACTAGTCAATTATTACCTTTAGAGGAAGATGAACTTAAGTGGAACCTAGAAGAGGTAAAAGGGTTAGAACTGAGAAAACCTATCCCAGTTGCATTACATATACCTAGCCGAGTCTGATCCTCGGACTTATAGAGAAGCCATGACTTGTCCGAAGCTTCGTGGTGGAAAGAAGCTTCCATTAGTGAAATGGATTCCCTTCGAGAAAACGGTACTTTTGAACTTGTAGATTTACCTCCGGGTGTAAGGCCATAGGTTGTAAATGGATTTTCAAAAGAAAAAACGTAAGATAGATGGAAACTATTGAAAAATACAAGGCTAGGCTGGTAGCTAAAGGCTACAGACAAATAGAAGGTATAGATTTCTTTGACACCTATTCACCGGTGAGTAGAATTAGCTCCATTAGGATGTTAATTGCTATAGCTTCTACGTCCCATAATTTAGAGATACATCAAATGGATGTAAAGACAGCGTTTCTTAATGGTGAGTTAGATGAAGAAATTTATATGGAACAACCTGAGGGCTTTGTAGTTAAAGGTTGTGAAAAGAATGTGTAAACTCGGTTAAATCTTTGTATGGATTGAAACAAGCACCTAAACAAAGCATGAAAAATTTGATCATGTGATGATTTCTAGTGGTTTTAGAATTAATGAATCTGATAAGTGTGTTTATACTAAACTTGTCAAGGATGCCTGTGTGATTGTATGCTTGTATGTTGATGATATGCTTATACTAGGTACAAACATGGATGTTATTAATTCCACTAAGACATCGAGTTGAATGAGAATTTTGACATGAAAGACTTAGGCCCCGCTGATGTCATATTAGGGATGAAGATTAGAAAAACTTCTAATGGCTATAGTCTGAGTCAGTCTCATTATGTTGAATCCATACTTAAGAAATTTAATCAGTTTAACTGTAACCTGTGTGTACTCCTTATGATTCTAACTGTCGTCTCAAGAAGAATAAGGGTGTAGGAGTTAACCAACTTGAATACTCGAGAGTCATAGGAAGTCTGATGTATTTGATGAATTGTACGAGACCGACATTGCTTATCTTTCGTAAGTAGGTTAAGCGTGTATACTTGTAATCCAGCGATGATACATTGGGATGCACTTATTAGAGTGCTAAAGTACTTGAAGTACACAATGACCTTTAGTTTGAATTACAAAGGATATCCGTCCGTCTGAGGGATTTTACGATGCAAACCGGATAACAGGATCGAGGATTCTAAGTCTACGAGTGGATATGTATTCACTCTAGCAGGTGCGTCGTATCTTGGAAGAGTTCCAAACAGACATGTATAGCTCGTTCCACTATGGAATCGGAGTTTATTGCGTTAGATAAAGCGGGAGAGGAGGCCGAATGGCTAAGAAACTTTTAGAAGATATTCCTTTCTCGGCATAGGCTCATGCCCTATATCTATACACTGTATGTGACAAGAAATCCGCGATAGGTAGAGCTAAGAGTTGCTTCTACAATGGAAAGTCTATACATATTCGTAGAGGACATGATACTTTGAAAACACTAATCTCAACAGGGCGTTATTTCCATAGATTGGATGCACAAAGGAGAATATCGCGGACCCTTTGACGAAAGGTTTGTCCAAGGAGATAGTTAGTAAAGCATCGAGGGGGATGGGGCTTAGGCTCAAAATTAAACTTGCCATGAAGGATACTCAACCTTTGTCACATGGAGATTTCAAGATCAAGGTTTCGAATGAGACAACTAATTCATGGTGGGTAAAGGTAACACTATCGAGAATTTCATTCTCTCGTCCCTTCCCTATGGTGTTGATGTGATAGTGTGACCGCATGTGAGGATGATTTTTAAATAAGTCTTAATGAGTTCCATAGTTTCAATTAAGATTGAAGTGGGGTGTAGCAAGAAACACTCTTGATGGAACTCACCTATCCGAATGTGGAAGTGGGGCCAGCTTCCTATGAGAATTGAGCCAATTCTCTAGAGCATTCTGAGAAAACAGGATATGTCCAGGGCCAAATTGGACAAAAAACGGCACGAACTTAGCAACACCAGAGAATATCATGTGTGGGTGTTGTCGCGAATTACACCAACGCTATCAGTTCAAGACTAGGTTCACTTTGTTTAGCTAGTAGTTCCTGGTAACTTCTCACTAAGTAAGGGTTCAAGACCTCATGGACACCTTTGCCTAAATGGTATTTTCCTTACTTACTCGATTTTTTCGTTTTCCCGAGATTTCATTCATGTGGGGGATTGTTGGAGAAAATGAGTTTTAATTAAAAGGTTTTATGGTCTTGGTGTGGTTTGATCTAATGACCTAAGGGTCTAAGGATGCTCACTCATTTTTGGGTGAATGAAGTGGAACCTTTAGTCCCACATTGTGGAAAACTAAAGATGAGCTCCACTATATAACCATACACTTATGTATGAATTGTAAAACGTGGTGGAGCGGGTGGGCAAAAATACATATTTTTACTCATGCGATATGCGCGTATGCCATGCACCAAGTTCCTTTTCTACACGGATTTATTTTTGGCGAGTTTTTCTTTAGAAAATTAATTCCAAAATTAATTCTTAAGAGTTCTATTTATGGTAAAATTCCTTTTACTTGTTTTTGAAGAAAACCAAAACCTAACTTGATTTGCAAGTATTTCATCCTATAAATACAACTCGAAAACTGTTTTTCAACACACCAAAAAAATTCTTCTTTTATTCTAGGGTTTTCTCCGCACGTTTTTATCTCCATCCCTGTTGCTTGAGTTTAAGAGAGGGTAACTTGCGTTGTGCTAACTCAAGTTATATCGGGCAGTCTTATCCTGGACACATCTTCGCTGTGAGGGGTTTAGCATTACTCAACTCGAGTATACCCGCGAACTAATGTGTTAAGGACAACTTGTTGAACCGGTGATTCTGGCCTCGTCAAGTTATTTTGGTAGAGTTGTTTCGCATTAGTTCTTTACATATTATTTTCGATACATCTAACGTGCTGTTCATTGTTGCAAGATCCCAACAATATCCACCTTGAATACGCCGTCCTTCTTCAGTATCAAACCACATATCACACCAATATTTTGTTGAAGCAAATAAATTCACCCTAAACCTCCAAATGAATTCATGACCGTATGTCAATGAATGATGTCCAAAATCTGTTTCGCTTGAATAGCAATGAAAGTTAAACAAGACTTTTTCCGATATGTCATTCTTTAGGAAGACCGTGGTCTTATCCACCCAAGCATCTCGTAGCACACGAGATGAACACTCCGACAACACTAACACTGCAAATATCACCGCAACAAGAAGTAGCAATGCACCTGTCAGCTTGTTATTTCTACCACTCATCATCATCATCTTAATTACTAGTAATTTTGACGAGAAAATAATGGATACTCTTCGATTTTTTATTTTTTTTTGTTCGTTTGATGAGTAAGATGTGTACTTATAGATTTTTATAATAAATTGGCAAAATTCGCTTACATATCTGCCTGCTGTCGATATTGTGTACACTGCACCCAAATAATTACATGTAAATGCATGTCTGCGTGCCGATTATTTAAGGCTAGAATAATGCACGCCCATTATTTTTGGGATCACAATATGAATAAATATATGGAATTAATTCATTTTTATACACGCTCTTTTATGAAGGGTTAATTGGGGATATTTTTTAAAATTGGGGGATATGTGATCGGATCTCTCGTATCAATTACTAATCGATTCCATACATATATCCTTACCTATATTAACTGCAAAGATTTCCAAAGAGATGTCGGGAAACAAACATGGAAAATCAATTTCAGAGGAAATGAAAAACATATAACGCGTTTGGATACCTTTTTCAGGAGTAAAAGGCAGAAGCAGAAGTCAAAAAAATTAACTTTTCGATTTCTAGAAGTTCGTTTTGAAATCCGATACCTAACTGATTTCTGGCTTTTCACTTTTTAGAAATCAAAAAGCAACTTTTCATGTGCTATCCAAACATGCTACTAATGTGTACCTAATCAGATGACCGCTGCTATGGTGAGAGGCGACAATGAAAATTGACCTAATCAGAAGCTACAAGTATATCCCAACTTTTTGAAGAACTTTTCTTAGTTAAATGAACCTCCATGTATGATTCAACATCCGACTTACACTCGTGTCTGATGCCAGATTCTTTGTTTTTCCATTTTTCTGATTTTCAACTTGGCTCATACACCTGACTCAGAGATATTTGAGTTAGGTATGTGACTCGTTTTATCACATAATTGATTGCGCCCGAAATACTTTATAATTCCATTATTTAATAATTTTTGAGTTAGATTCAGATATAATGGACCAGATTGAACGAGTAAATTGAGTTAGAAATCTAAAGATTTAAAGTCCTAGACAAATTAATAACGCTCCCACGTTGAATGGTGAGGAAACCTCGCTTTTGTGAAACGAGCTTTTCGGTGAGAATATTTGGCAATACATGATTGGTTTAAAAATAACAAACTCATAAAAAAATCAACTTACCGTGTCTCGAATTTTATGGAAGTTCAAATGCAATTAGGAAGTTGAGTGTCTATCATATCAGGACTCGTTTTTCCTAAATTAATACATAAAGGAAAAAAACAACCACATGTCACATATATTTTCTACCCAAATAAAAGGAAAAAAAATACGCACATATTTCCTGTTATAAACTATTGTTTATTTACTAAGATGCCCTTCGTGTCTATGTTTAGGGTTTACATATCTTGGACACCAAGTCTTCTATCTATATAAATAGAGGCCTAATCTCTTGTATTCTACACACTAATGAATAAGAATTTCTCTCTCTCTTTCCTTCTACTCTCCTCTTATTCTATATCACAAGACGTTATCAGCGACGTAGCTCTCATCGAGCAATCATATCGGAACATATAAATTTTTAAAATATCCGTTGAAGCAAAACCAAAACCAAGATGGAGATCATAAAAATACTTTTCCATGGCTTTAACCTTCCTTTTACTTTTTAAACCGTCGGTTAATTTAAAGTTATTATATATACAAGTCAAGCTAACTTTAGTTTTGTTTTCTTTTGTATTTTCATGTACCGGCTCATCTCACTTGGATACATAGGGTGCTTTTCATTAACACTCTACGACTGCAAGTGTAAACGGTGTCCCAAGCACTTATGGAGTAATTAATTGGCTATGCAATAATAGTCATATATTAACAGGCTCATATATTATCATATATTAGTCGTGATTATCTAAAGGTGCCAAATCAGTAAGCTATAATAAAAGATCTATATTACTCTGTCTTGATTTTTATTTTTATTTTTGTTATATATATATATATATATATATACAGTTTCTCTTTTTATGTATACTTATTTAGGGATAAGTTTAATATCCTTTTATTTTTTTTCTTTTATTCTAATTCTTTTCATATAGAGAAAGAAAAAAAAAAATCCATCAAAAGATGGTTTACAGTTTCTATTCCTTTAATGAAACTGTAATCATCAAAATTGGTGTTACCAAAATCTAATTACTTTTGTGGTAACGAATCACGTGCATGGTTGAAAAACCTCCGGCCAATTCATATTGGTATCGTTGTCCATTGAACAATGATCATGTGATTCGTATTTGGTTTCTATTCTTTTCCGAAACCACTCTTTTACCACACAATGGATTTTCCATAGTAAACGACATTTTTTTTCCAGTCATTATATATGATTTTGGTATATCGTTTTACCAATCGGTATTAGATTTCTTCATAAATTCTCTATAATGAGAAGTAAAATTGGAATTATAAGTATTTTTGGCCAATTTCTTTTTGATTTCTATTCCTCTAGAGAAATCTTCATCAACAAAAAGTTGGGTTTGCTCTACAAAAATTAATTAACGATTATGATTTCTTTATTTTCTTAAAAAGAATCATATAAGTCAATTGAAATTGGTTTTCTCTATCGACTTTAGAATGAGATATCGTTATTATGGTATTCGGAATTGCAAACACCGATGAAATTAAGAATTGTTGCATTCCCTAGGGATATTGAACAACCTTTATTATTTATTTATTTTCATCTTAATATTCTCCAAAATTTGAAATAGTTCCACTTGTAGTTGGAATTGGACACTAAAGATCAAAGGGTGCGCACCCGGCTTGTTAGCTATATCATTAGTCCTTGTTGTGACTATATCGATCTTGATATAATTTTCTTTTGATAAAGAAGTGTCCATAATTTCATTCTAGTTCATTATCTCGTTGATCCTTGAGGTCATGAAATTATTTTGGAGTTTTATTTGTATATTTTTCCTGTAACTAATAAAATACATGGTTGATGTTCAATTTGTATCTCAAGTAGATTACAATTTTGGGATAATTTTTTTTATGGCTCTTGGAATCAGTATCTAATATCCCACCTGGTATTGTTAACATCCAGAAATTATAAGTATATGTCCTCGAATTAATCGGATAATACTTTACTTAAATTTGTTTTCGTTTTTATAAGATGAAAATATTTCCGCCATAATCGGGGGAGACTATACACTACCAGCAAAAGTTGGTGTTAATTAACTTGAATGTTATATCGGTTTCTCGCCATCATGATCAAATTGAAAAAAGGCTGCCATTGACTAGGCGTGAAATATCATATTTGCTTTTGCATAGCGTTTACCTCTTTAAGAGGAAAATCCAATCACATCTAGTAAAATAAGTAGCATTCCATAATAGGCTACCGGTAGTGCTCCAATTGAGTGTACCAAAAACACGATTCACATTCTAAAAGTAATTATCTCCTTTTTGAAGATGAGGAGATTATAATGCCGTGGCGCTGGTACCAAAGAATTCTTATTTTTTTCAAGATATGCATACACTTGAGAATTATGTGGGATCGTAATTAGTTAATATATTGTCGAATATTCCTTTAAAGTAACTACCGAAATAAATGATGGTGGTTTTGAACCCCTCTGCAGAAAAATCGACATATGTGATTGTTTGGCATATAATCCAAGTTAGGTTGGATTAATTTCTCGATTGATGCAATTTTGGATCCAAACTTAACACCTTAAACATGCCAAGCCTATTAATTACAGGTTGGTGTAGTCATATTGCGTCTTTATACGAGAAATTTCTTCGTTGAAAAAACGATTTGAGGTTATATTTTTCTCGGACTCTAGGATTGATTCAATAAATTTTTGTTCTCCATGCATGATGCTTTTGGCGTGGTAGTCCTTGAAGGACTCGTATTGCATTTACACAAGAAATGTGGTTGGGAACATATTCAAATTTGTTATCCTTTTAGGATTCAAATTATATTATGGCAGCCACTTGACTCGATTATGTCAGGTTTAACAATCCTTTATGTGTTTTTAGAAATTTGGTACAAAACCAACAATCCGGATTAATTATTTGATGATGATAGCTTTATAGGTCTCTTGAGGAGTCCTTAAAAACACTAAAATCCACGCTTTGGAAGTATAAATTCTATTTATTTTTTTATTTTCTTAAATCTGGGCTAGAATTATGCTAGCTTAAACTCTTTTTAAGATAGATTAGAGTAATTATTTTGATGCTTATTTTTTTGAAAAACTCATGTAGTTGAGCTAGCATCGATAAATATGTCAAAAGTTGTACTCTTTTCCCTTGGCTTCGTGGTTTTGTCCCATGTGGTTTTCCGACAAGGTTTTAACGAGGCAACATCTCATTGACGTTTTTTCTCCAAAATGTTGATATTTTACTGCCCTTTTTTCCTTTGTCCAAATTTTTTTCCCATTGGGTTTTACCTTGCAAGGTTTTTAGTGAGGCAATTTAATTCAACATGGTGGTCATCCAAGGGGAGTTGTATAATTTTTGTTATTTGGTGGATTCCCACCATTAACTAGGTCATTTTGTTAGGCCAAATCAAGAAAACAATCCCTTAGTAATTTGGATGTCATTCGATCCACATAAGGTATGACCACAAATTCGGCTTTTGTTCACTTATGGTAATTTATCTACATCTTGGCTTTATGTTGAAGAAATTACATCAACAACTTCCGCAAATCATCTCGGAAGCTAGCAATCCATGAAACAAGTTCTCAATGTGTTGAAGAAGAATGTAAACTCCGCAAAAGTGTAATCGAAGGCATTACCGCTTGTGCAACACAAATCAAGACTTCATCAACTATCCGACATCTTCATGAAAGCACAAATCCTCTTCGTATTCAAGAAATTCATTCTTCAAAATTGGAAAGTCTCGACTCAAAGATTTGCACGCCAATTGATCAAGTATTTATCGTGGGAGCGCCATTATCAAATTAAGGTGCATTCACTGGACTTTATCGCGTTGTACTCTTTTTCCTTCGTCAAGGTTTTGTCCCACTGGGTTTTCCTTGTCAAGGTTTTAATGAGGCAAAATCTGCGTGTCCAACACTGTTTTGAGTTTTTACATGCTTATGCAATTTCAGGTTTTTCTCTTTGAGTTTTCCTGGTATGCTTGTAATGACTTAGCCACAGTGGTCATCAGGGGGAGTGTTATAAACTATTGTTTATTTACTAAGATGCCCTTCGTGTATATGTTTAGGGTTTACATATCTTGGACACCAAGTCTTCTATCTATATAAATAGAGGCCTAATCTCTTGTATTCTACACACTAATGAATAAGAATTTCTCTCTCTCTTTCCTTCTACTTTGTGTCTTCTTCTCCTCTTATTCTATATCACAAGATTTCCTATGTTTTTCTCCGCCTAATTAATGCATTAAGACCCGCCACACCAAATCAAAAATGTATCACCATGGGCATAGGAAAGTCCCGTGCACACCAAGTCAAAAATATGGTTAAAGGAAAAAGGGAATATTGGGGATATGCCCCAAAATCGACTGTCATCTTGGGGATATGCCCCAGGATTCCAATTTTCGGGAATATGCCCCAGCCGTCCAAAATTCCATCCAAAACCGTTAAGTAGTCAATATTCGCACACACTTAGGATTACATATGCGAATTAAAAGACAGATATACGAGTTCGGGAACATATTCAGACGAAAAAATCTCGAAAAAATTGGAGAGAAAGTTCGGACACATTTACGGTAAATAGTCTATTTAACGGTTCCTTGACGGAAACCGTTACTTTGGGGCATATTCCCAAAAACTGGAATCCTGAGGCATATCCCTAAGATTGACAGTCAATTTTGGGGCATATTCCCCATTTTCCCAAGGAAAAACGCACGTGCACAAAACTAGTAAAAAGATACAGACTTGTTTACCAGTGTTGCAGATCAAATATATACATGTGTACATCAATAAAGGCCAAAGCCTAAACTTACAACTTTTACAGCTCATGTACGTGTGTGTGTATACAATAACTAGGCCATGGCTTTATTTTTCGGCAATCCACTTGCCTGTTAGACGCACCTACTGTTCCAACTTCCTAGCCAGTTTCTACATATTCAATGACTTTCCGTTCCACCATAAAGCTTCAACTTGAGTTAGTAGTAGTCATGAGTGTGGCAACAGTATTGCAAATCGTTGGAGGAGCTGTCGTAGTTGGATGAGATTTTTGACTTGGCCAGCCCATTACATGAATATTAATCTCATCCATTTCATCGAGAATGGTAGCAATGGTGGCTTTTAGTTCAGCAATGTCACAGCAATGTACTAACCCTGTATCACTAGATGATACGGTTGAAGGTAACACACTCTTCCCTTCGATTCTAGATATCACAACTAAATGGCCAGTTTCGTTTGCTTCTTTCTGTAGACGTTCGAGTCCTGCTCGATCTGCTGCAGACCCTGTTGTAACTGAGCTGATGCATATGAATCCCTGCCCAATAAAACCGAGTTACAATGAATAATTTTGCTTTTGATATCATACCAGAATTGAAATGACATGGTTTACCTCTTCAGTTCTTCTAATATCTATTCCGACGCGGGTTTCTCCTGGTTCTGGTTTCAACACAATCAAAACCTCTGCTACACCCGGTAAGAACCACAAACGAATTGCATTTATGGTCTCGATTGGGTTGTAGTTCCTTTGTTTTCCGTAATACGGACGATATTTATCCTGTTAATAAATATATGAAAAATGCATATATAGATAAGTAACTATTGTTGTAAGAATTAGTTCCATGACTGTATATGAAATTTCAATCAAATTAAGACTAGTACATAGTTGATGATTTGTTCGGTTTGTATGTTAACAAAGACGAGAGGAGCCCCAGACGAAACTGCTGCAGAGAACCAAGCCATAGATCTTGCAGTTGTTGCGTCAACATTCTGTTCATCTGCCAGTGGCATAAACAGTATAGAGCTAATCACCGTGGATCGTGGGTCAGGTAAGTAGGTATTTACTTTCTCCTTCCATTCATACTTGACTCCTTTCTTGTTGAATCCCCTGCTATCCAAACTTACAACTTTTCGGCTCATTTCTGCACACCGTTACAGTTTATGTTCACAAAATAAAATATAACACAAAACGAATGAAGCATAAAAAATGCATCTGGCTGCAAGTTTACGCGTACCTTGCAATTCGCTACACTGATCTAAGGTAAGATCACCCAAGACAGCAAATTGTTTATCATTACTAGCAGTACGAATAGTATACCGACGTAGGAATCTAGATGAACGATAAGACACCATGAAGGCCGGAAGCTTCACTACTCTGTTCCCAGCTCTTTTAATTGTAACCCATATTTTCCCATCATTATCAATACGGTGTTGAAGCCTCCCAAGATGTGACTGAAGCTCCGATTTAAAGGATGTTCCAAAGAAATATCTATGATCGTTTTCTTTTTCTGAAATACCTACGATAACATCTCCTGGTAATAACATGGTTTCGTTCCATTCTTCGAGTGCACTGTCTTTCACTTGTTTTACACAAACAAATGTTCGCAGAACATTTTTCTTCTTTTCTTTCTGAACAACATTGCTGCCCATTAATTGCAATTCTAGCAAACAAAATGAGATTTAAGATTGTGATAAAAAAAAATTTCCCCTGTTGGTGAGAATTGAAGAAAACTTTGTTCATGTTTAATACATAGGAGAAAATTGTCTTTGATCGGATATTACAAGATTTTATGGATTAGGTTTGTCCGTCCATGGGATTTAGATTTTGTTTTTTTGTTCTTTGGTATTAACTAATTCCAAAGGAATTTGTCACAACTTGGTTGATATGTTTTGTATTTGTGCATGGATCAAAGATAATTTTTAACTACCCCACGGTTTTATCAAAGATATTCCAACACTAGAAATGTTGATGGAAACGGGTACGAGTAATTCTACGCCTACCACCCAAGGAAACATTCTAGATTTTTTCGTGTAGAAGTTCCGGAGACATGACTTGGTCTATATTCCGAATGCCATCAATTATTTTGTTAAGATTTTTT